>JAVJIF010027745.1:0-75868 GCA_038442645.1 Agave tequilana
CATTATATTTTATTTTGCTGCTATGATGGATCCTCGTATTAAATTTAAAGGATGTAAATATTTACTTGAAAATTTTTATGATAAAATGAAATATATTGATTCTGTCCTAGCATGGATAGATATTGAGAATTCTGTAAATATTGAAGATAAGAAGCCAGAATATTTGAAGACTTTTATTTGTATGTATAAAAGATAAAATATTAAAAAACTTGTAATTTATAAATATGAATGATGAATTTCTAAATTTTTTAATCTTGATACTTTAATTGTATTTGTATCAATTTATTCATTTTACTAAATTAATTAAAAAAATAAGATTTGCATTACACAACTTGTAGCAAATTTGTCTAATTTTGTGGATTTTTTTATTATTTTTGGGATTTTTAATAACTAATTAATGAATATTTGTTTTTTTTAATGAACGGGCCGGCCCGACATGGCATAGACCGAGCGGGTCTGCGGGCCAGGCCGGGCGGGCGGTGCAAACTTGGCCCGGCCCTAGGCTTGGCAGGACCGGGCCAAGCCTGGCCCGTTTTGAATCCCTTGTTGCAGCATGTGCCTTCTTTGAGCTATTATCATTTGCAACCGGTCATCGCGGAGGCCAGCTTCACCTCCACCGCTGTGGTTTTGACGTGATGCATTAGTATTGATTTTTTCGACCACCATAGCGCGATTAAGACGCTTCGTATGGGGAGCTCACACTCAACAGGATCGAGTTTTTTCCACTCGGAGAAATGATAAGGGCATCACACCATTTGCTAGATGTTATTCTGTCTTAGTTTATTTTGAGTTTAGTTACTTTTTTTGATTTGGTTTTAATACCACATCGGTTATATCTGGAAACTGAATTTTTGCGAAGCTTATAAATGGCCCGACTTCTTTTATTATTAGACAATGAATGAAATTACAAATTTTTTGACTTAAATTCATGAGCCTTCAGTTCTTAAATGGGATGTGAAGCTCGTGGTGTAAAGGGTGTGAAGCCCAAAGTTATCCTTTTCATAACCCAAAATTCTCATTTTTCTCATTTTCTTCCTTTCAAAACTCTAATTTTTATTTTTCATTGCTTGAAGGTGATTGTGATCCTCCCGTTTTACATCACACCATCTCTCCACACCCCCTGCGCGCGGTTCCTTTTTCTTGTTCCCACATTATTTGTTATGCTATGTGCTCATGCAACACAATCAGTGAAACCATGTAAATGCACTAGCATGCATGATATCGTGTGAGTTGTCTTAAAAACCTTTCAAGTTAGTCAAATTTGGTCCAATTTGATTTCGGTAAAATTGCTACCTCCCTTCCTCCACCACTCCACACCCACACGCACACGCACAGATAGGTCAGATACGTGCAAAAGGACATGCACCACATCTTATATGTGCATGTAAGAATTTACACGCACATGTCTTGAGCAATTTAGGGTCAAAATCAAGTTAGTTACATGATAATGCCAATGTCTAGCATTTTCTTGATAATTTGCCATGTATGACGCAAAATGATATTTTAGCTATCACATGATGCAAAAAAGCAGTTGATTAATAGCATGTGAATCATTTTTTGCCAATTTTCCATCCCAGTCAAGTTGGGTTCAGTTTTCCCACAAAGAGGCTAAAGTATCTTTCCTTGTAATATGTGATGAAATTTTTTAAAAGTTCTATGTAAGTGCAAGTTTCTTGATCAGACTCCAGGTCTGACTTATGATTGGGGCAACACCATACCAGTGATCACTGATCACTGTCACTGTCAAAGATACTTCAACTCTATCCCGAAGTCCAGGTGAACGCATGTGCATGTGGTTCACCTTTATGTATCTCCTCTTACCTCACAAGTGCTTACACCGCTATATTTCTATTGCTACCTGCTTACTCCAACAATGGGATGATCTCTTCCAGATCATACCTGCAACATTTTGGTATGTCAGCCCTATCTTCCGGTGTTCATTATTTATTTTCATGTCTCTCCTCAATCAGGTTTCACCTTTGTCTCTCTTCCTCATGCTCTTCTAGACATCATTCAGACCCCTATTCCTCTCATCATCCTGATAATTTATATTATGACAAACTTATCTGGAGTAATCATTTCTTCTTGAAAAGCATTGTTATACTTTTTAAAGGGTTCCTACACTCACATAATCTGCTAATGGAATGTCAATCCAATTTCAGTTTGACACAGCATATTTTATGGAGGAGAATGAATATCTTTATTTGCACAGTTTCCAGATCAAAAAATGACTGCGGACAAAAAGAGACCAGAAGAGGTCTCAAAGTGATTATCCCATGTCTTAGATGTCTATACATGGAGCAAATTAAAAGATGTATTCAGCGCCTTCCTTGTGTAGTCGTCATCATCCTTTTAATCCACTGTCTACATCATTCTACTTTCCGTTGTCTATTTTCCATGATATCCCAGAAGACAGCCATTCATCCTTCACCAAAATCAAACTAGTTCCATTGCCACATCCTTCAACACCAAACTAGTTTCACCAACTCCTATAACAACTCAACCGGCAATGCCTAATGCCAACAGCAACAGAAGATTTTACGACGAAAAGTGAGCAGAAATGATGAAGACCAATATATTGGGGTCAGTTTAAGAGATTGTCCTTTTCTTATTCCATGAAATATCCTCAATGATATCACACTTTTTTTTTTTTACCTCTATTGCTAAGGAGAGAGAACTAAATTACAAGCATACCTTGCTTTTTGTACATTTTTTTCCCCTTCACTTCTTGTTTGAACTTCTCCTTGTGAAAGTCCATGAGCTTGCAAACTGGTGGATCGGCTGTTCTTGAACCGGTTACACATTGAGCAAGAGCTTGAGGTTAAAAACTGTTAGGTGCAACAACAGTAGATGCAAAAACCGCATTAAAACATAACAGGTCACGTAGCAAATCATGGGTCATGCAACAAGGAAAATGGAAGCGGAGTAACCAATATAGTTTACTGCAAGGAAATCTGAAGAAAAGAACAAGTCTTGCACCCAATGAATAAATAAATTATTTGCCCAATACTCTCAAATGCTAACAACTGATGCCCAATTCAAGTATTACGTAATAGAAAGAAGAAGAAAAATTGAGAGAGGCTAATTGAGTAAGCGCTAAGAAAATGAAACGATGGTGTCCGCAAAATCATTTGGTTTCTTACAGGGTAGGTCAACCACAGAAGCAACCTTACCAACTAATAAAACCGATGGATGGAGAGAAGATTTTACTACAAAAAGCGAGCAGAAATAGTTCAACTCACAAAGTATACCACTTGATCCTCTAATAATCCCCTGCAATCTGTGCCAAAACCTGAAATATTAATTCCTTAGTTTTTCTTTCGTTGGCATTTTTTCTTTTTGGCTTTTTTTTCCTTTTTGGTTGGAGTTGCATGGTATTTTCAGTATTGTCCAACCTCCATATGCTCATCAGATGTTTCAGTTCACTGAGTTGCCCATCATAAATTACATATTTTATGTAGCAACATCATAATACAAATGAACAACAATACCAGAAAAACAGAAGCCTAAAATAATAATGCCGAGTTAAAAAGAACGCCACTATCAATGGATGAAACATGTTTTCCCCTTTATAGATGTCTCTTGAAGAAGGTAACTGTAGTGCGTAATTCCTAGGGAACTAATCCACGCACCAAATTTGTGGGAGATGTGAAAAGTAAATGACAAAAAATCCACCGCAAACATTGAAAATTACATGAAACCCAAATGAGAGAACCACAGAGAGAGAGAGAGAGAGAGATTCCACTATGATAATGGCGGTTACAATGGTGTTTCTCTGGTGTGCTAGGATTTTGGGCTCAAATGATCGTCCCCTCCACGTTGGAAGGGATCTCTATTTATACAAGTAGTGTCTACTAGATAAGGTTGCAGAATCTAACACTGTTTAAACATTTAACCACTTATCTCAGAGGCAGTTAGAGCTGAACATCCTGCTTTAAATCGGTTAAGTGAGAGCTCATCTTTATCCGGTAGTCTGCACCCAGGTGTTGATGTGCTTGATCTGTTCCCGAACTGTAACTGTTGAGTTCGGATGAAGATTTGGCTTAGAGATAAGGATTCTCGTCACTGATTTTATCTTTTCCTTCTAACCACCTCAATTGCTTGGAGTTTGAATTGAATAGGGACTCCTGGTTAGAAGTTCTGAAAGTGGTCACGTGCCACACGCCTGTTTGGTGCTAGATGAACACATGGCGTGATCTCGAGGAGGTCAGAAACTGACCACGAAGATGCCCCCTCTGCTTCCCTCTCTTTGGAGGAGATCGGGATCGTTCCCTCGGGAGCTATGGATTCTTGGAAACTCTGAGTGAGAGAAAGAGGGGAGCAGATAGAGAAGGGATCTGAACTGGACTCACGTTGATTGTTATCGCTTCATTTTTGTCTTGTAACAGCGTGTCTCTATATGCTGGAAGAGCCTTAAATACGTGTCCCATCCGCAGTCGCATCGGTCAATTAACCGCCACTTTTCGAGGAGTCAAGGCGTTCAAGGAAGGTGCGACAATATCCTGCGCGACGGCTTTGTTCCGAACCGTCGCGACACGTGTAGGTTGCTAATCGGGTAGCTCCTCGCCTTCTTTAGGGATTGGAATCCTGAGCGACGATTGGCTTCTTTTTCCTCTATAAATAGGGCGAAATTCTTCAGGAGAGATCTGAGCTGCTTCTTGAAAGTTCCTTACTGCTACATTTTACATTGTTTTGGTTCTCGTGATGGGCTCGTCAACTAGTTTCGGCTCTCATGACGAGGCTCAGCTGTCGAGAAGGATAGGGAATGTTCTAATTTCTGCTTTGTCTGCACATCTGGACTCTGGCCAGAACAGACTGGGCGGGGCTAGGGACTTGACCCCCCTTTCTTTCCTTGCAGCGAACATAGAGCAGGGAGCATAAGGGTGCTCGATGACGGTTCCGATCTCTAAGGCCGCTCATCTGCGCTCTTATGGGATGCATGTACTTTTGCTACCCCCGCTCCTGAGTTCATCTTTAGAAATACGATCTTGACATCAGTATCATCCTCGCCTTGCAGGCTTCAGTTTGCAGTTTGAGGCGCAATCTCCCTTGATGGTATCTTCCCGGGGTTCTCGGCGCGGTTGTCCTTCCGACTTGGTGGATTGTTTGTTTAGAAGCCATCTCCTAGACGTTGTTGGAGGCGCAGCTGAGGACGTATCTGATTTTCTCTCAGGAAGAACACACATGTAACAGATCCTGTATTACTCTTATTAGATGCAACCATACTTGTAAGTGAATGGATGTAATCGAAAAGACTACATAATAAGCAGAGAATTTTAATGAAAGCATTGTTTGGATCTTACCTTGTTTGTGATTGATACTTGACTTGTTGTTGCGTCTGCTCAGGGAGTTGTTTTGTTTCTAAAGCATTTGGAACGATTTGGAATATAGTTCCCGAGTGGGTTCGTTCCACAATAGTACCTGCGAATGTTACCTGAGTGGGAAGCCCCTAGCTTCGAAGTTATGTTGTCGTGTTGGTCGTCAGGGTATGACCCGAGGTAGACTGTTGACTCGCTCGAATGGCCATCAGGGCAGGTCCCATTGTAGGATGACTCTGAGCAGTTAATGTGGGCAAGTCTTTGACTTTCAGGAGGCTCCCCGAGGGATAACTGTGTAGGTTGTTTTCCCCTTGTAGCTGTTAGGGTAGGACCCGTGTAAGCTGTTGACTCACTGGGTGGCCGTCAGGGTGAAAACCCGTATAGGCTGACTCCGAGCAGTCATTGTAAGCGAGTCTCCATCTTTCAGGGGCTCCCCGAGGGATAGCCATGTAGGTTATTTTTCCTTGTAGTTGTCAGGATAGGACCCATGTAGGTTGTTGACTCACTCGGGTGGCCGTCAGGGTGAAGACCCGTATAGGATGACTCCGAGCAGTCATTGTGAGCGAGTCCCCATCTTTCAGGGGGCTCCATGAGGGATAGTCATATAGGTTGTTTTTCCTTGTAGCCGTCGGGATAGGACCCAAGCAGTCATCGTGGGCGAGTCCCCGTTTTCAGGGGGCTCCCCGAGGGACATCCATATAAATTGTTTTTCTCTTGTAGCCGTCAGGATAGGACCCGTGTGTGTTGTTGACTCACTCGAGTGGCTGTCAAGGTGAAGACCCGTATAGACTGACTCCGAGCAGTCATTGTGGGTGAGTCTCCGTCTTTCAGGGGGATCCCCAAGAGATAGCCATCAGGGTACGACCCGTATACGTTATTTTTCCTTATACCGTCAGGGTAGGACCCATGTAGGTTGTTTGACTCAGCTTGTCATACCTGGAGAAGACATTGAACGAAATAAAAAAGTGCATAATTTTTATTGGATATTACATGATTTTAACATGTAGTATCATTTTGGGTCGAGAACTCCATTGCCTGTCGGGGCTCTTCCTTGCCCGAATGGTGCCAAGGAGCAAGCGTTATAGTCGACAGTCTCAGCCGGGGCCTCTCCAATCGCTGGGTCTTCCGCCAAGTCAAGGATGAACTCGTCCAGGTATCCACGTTGCACTAGGTCCTCAAGGTGTCTTTTGAGGACCCAGCAATACAGGATGACGTGTCCCCGATTGTCGTGGAAGAAACAGTTCCATGCTTCCAGGGCGTCTGTGTCGTGCTTGGCTGGCTTGGGGAGTTTCACCCATGACTGATGCTTGATGACGTGAAGGATCTGGTTAATTGGCAACTTCAAGGGGGTGAAGACTGAGGCATCCTCGGTCTTCACTGTTGTCGGGGAAGTATTTTCCTTGTGTGGAATGTGATGTCCCCTCGCACGCTTCCTTGGGCTATCGACTCAAAGGTTCTCGAGGTTCCCATGCAGGGAGGTTATTTTGGAGTGCATCTTATTTAGCTTGAAATATAGGTCGGTCAGGGCGTGCAGGATGCTGGTTGACCTCTGGGTGTTCACCTGAGTCTCCCTGGACCCAACTCGATGACGTTGATGCGCTTTTCGGAGAATCTTTATCTGTGTGAGCAACTGATGGTTGACATGCGTTACTACCTTTCGCTCGCGTTCTACGGTATCACGATGGATGGCGACTAATTCTCACTCGCGGTCTGCCTTTCCTATTGTTCGCCCAACCGTCGTCGCAGGTCAATCACCATCTGGACGAGTTGCCCGCGAGAGAGGACCGATGGGTTGATTTCACTGGGGGCATTGGCGTCATGACCAAGGTTCAAAAACTCGGTCGTTCCGATACCGGGCCGCGAGTCACAATTTTTACATTTCACATGACTTGGGCGAAACTCAGAGGTGACTCGGCCATATCGGCCAGGCACTCGGCTTGACTCGGCCGATATGACCGAGCCAACTCCGAGTTGAAGCACGTCAAGGGAAAAAACTTACCTCGTCGTCGTTTGCCGGCCTCCGGGCTACCGTTCGCAGGCCGCCGCTCGCTCGACCATTGCTTGTCTCCCTCTGATCTCTCTCCCCCCCGCTCTCTGAGAGAGATTAGAGGGAGGGGAAGAGAGAGGAAAGAGAGACCAGAAGGGAGAAGGGGGAGAGAGGAGGAGAGGGGAGTAGGGGAGAGGGGGGAGAGATCAGAGGGAGAGGGGGGAGAGCAAGAGAGGGGAGAGAGATCTGACCCGATCTCTCTCCCTCTTACTCTTATATATTTTTTAATTTTTGTTTTTTTAGATTTACCCCTCTAATCTTTTATATTTTTAAATTTACTCTCAAATTTATATGTTTCTTATATTTACCCACTCAAATCATCATATTTCCCCAACTTTTCCTCAAAACAAATTTGTTTTGGACATGTGATATATAAAATTGATATCTACATTTTTAAAGGTTTATCGTGATTTTTTAAAAAAAATTTGAGCTTTATTTGTAGCGTTTTGCGTGTATTGTCCGAATCCGTTCTGTTCCGCCACGACTGATGTGGAACAGTGTCCGCAGAGTCGGCGGCCGAGACCGCGACTTTGAACCATGGTCATGAAGGGTCGTATCGTGTGCGGTGTGCACCATGATCGTTGTGCGAGGGTATTTTAGTGGAAGGGTTAGGATATTGGACGGGGAGATCTCTAGAGTACAGCCTCAAGGATCTCAATGAAAGCACCAAATGCATTATTTAATTCCTAGGGAACTAATCCACTCACCAAATTTGTAGAGATGGGAAAAGCCAATCACAGAAAATCCATTGCAAACACAGAGAATTACGTAGAAACCTAAATGGGAGAAAATCACGGAGTAAGGTTCCATTATGATAATGGCAGTTACAATGGTGTTTCTCTGATGCGCTAAGAGTTTCTGGGCTTAAAATATCATCCCCTTCACGTTGGAAGGGATCTACTATTTATACAAGTAGTGTCTACTAGATAAGGCTGCAGAGTCCGGCTCTATTTAAATATTTAACCGCTTATCTCAGAGGCAGTTAGAGCTGAACATCTTGGTTTGAATCGGATAAGCGAGAGTTCATCTGCGTCCAGTTGTTGATGTGATTGATTTGTTTTCGAGCTGTAACTGTTGAATTCGGATGAAGATTTGACTTAAAGATAGGGATTCTCGTAACTGATTTTATCTCTTCCTTTTAACCACCTGAACTGCTTGGAGTTTGAATTGAATGGGAACTCCCGATTAGATGTTCTGGAAGTGGCCACGTGTCGCGCGCCTGTTTGGTGTTGGATGAATACGTGGCGTGATCTCGAGGAGGTCGGAAATTGACCACTAAAGTAACTTAAAAGTCTGAAACATAAAAGAAAAACTAGGGAGTTTCATCTTAATTCTTGAACAACAATGAACTATTACCTTACCCCTCGATGGAAGATAACTCGAGCAAATAAGAACCAGTTAAGGGAGTTGCAGAATGAAACTAATGGAACTCCCACAGAAAAAAAAATATCCAGTTGAAAGAATTGAATCCTCCTAGAAAACAAACTAACGTCTAGGGGCCTGTTTGGATTTCAAGTTTTCTAAATTGTTGTCTATTTAAAGTTGTAGTTCTAGGTTTGCAAATCTTGAACTTCTATACTACAGTCCACTTAATTTTATGGTCTGTTTGGATAAAAAATGGAGTTGTCCAAGCTAATTTTTTTCCCGTTTATGTTTAGAGGAAGAAAAATCCAGTTGGATTTGAATAATCAAAACTGCAATCAAGCTTAAATTTTGTAGGTGGTTAACTACACTTTACTAAACAACGAATACTAGTCAGACAGACCTTAGGCTGGTTTATTGGACTAAAGAGACTTAATTGTAGAAAACTACACTTAGGAAAGGTTAACTCCAAAGCCAAACATGCCCTAGAAGATCGAAGGGAAAGGTTAAGGTGTTGCATTGCAGTTCTTGAATAAGAACAAAGCAAGTTAGAGACTTGTGATCCTTCATGGATTCACCACCGTGATAATTGGAGCAACAACATTAAGGTCTTGTTTGGTTCCCTTCAAGTGGCCACAAATGCAAGTCGTAAGTGGAAAACCTTTTGCAGTTGCAAGTGAGTTTTGCGCAAGTTTCTAAGCGTTTGGTTGGTAACGTGAAAGTGTAAGTGAAAAAGTATATTGTCAGTTATGGTGTTTGGTATAACTGTAAAGTAAAATGATAATTCAATTTACGTTGTTTGGTTTGTTGCACGTGGGCTGCAAATGCAAAGCCCACTTGCAGCAAGATGGTTTTACTTTAGTTGAAGTTTGGATTTCAAAGCCCACTTGCAGACCCTACTGCAATTTTGTGGCCCACTTGTTTGGTTGTGAGCTTGCAAGATTTGCTAAACATAACATAATTACACATTTCAAGTAATTAAATTTAAAACAAAATCTTTACTTAATTAATATGTAAATTAAAAAAAATATTAATCTAACAATAAAATTTAAACGATGTTAACAATACAACTTTGTGTTACTTATTAACTTTAAACATATATTATCATTTTCTCTCTTGTTTCCTTATACGCTTTGCATAAACATCCTCGGCAGAAATTTGGTTGTTAATGTCGAGAGGATTTTGGTAACGTGTTTACAACCTGTTTACAACCCTAATTCCAGCAACACCCGACCCAGCTCAATTTGATCTCTTCATCAAATGGTCCACACCCTAATCAACTTGAGAACAACCCAACATAACACAAAAAATCAGAAGTTAAAACTAAAACAGTAGAAAGGGGAAAAAAAGAACCAACATAAAAAAAAAAGCAAGAACACTTCTTCCTCTTCCTCTTGCTCCAACAACAGCAGCAGCAACAGTGGCAGATCTCAACTCCGCTGCCATCCTCAAGAGCAAAATGGTGAGAAAAAGACCCATCTCTAAGATCTTCGACGACCCATCGCCTCCATGCTCTGTCTCTCTCCCCTCTCCTCCTTTAATGCTCCCATCTCTGCCCCCTCCTCCTCATGTTGTCTACATCTGTGACTTCTCAGCCTCCCTCTCTTCACTCCATCCACCGAGGTTGCCTCTTCTCTGTCGACCCCCCTCTCCTCCACTGAAGCCTCTGCTTCCTCCTCCTCCGCCTGGGTCGACGGCATCATCCGTGATCTCATCAGCAATGTCGCGCCAAAGGTCTCCGTCCGCCAACTCATCCACAACGCCGCGAAATCATCTAACCCTACAAGGCTACAGCCCCCTTGTCTCCCTCCTCGAGAACCGTCTCTGCCTCCTCTCCGACATTCTCCCCTATGTTGCCATCATCGCACCTCCGCTGGAGCCCTCCCACAAGCGGAGGAGAGAAAGAGATCGGGAGTTGTAGCAAAGGGAATTCTGCAAGAGAGAGAAGAGACAATTATTGAAGAGAGGGGAGATGGGGAAATAAAGGGGCCAGTTGTTGATTTCCCCATCTCCCCCACATGTAAAATTTTGCAAATTGAGAGTTGCAGTTGGAACAAAGCTCACTTGCAAATGGAGTTGCAGCTGAGAAAAGGCCTTTGTGTGACCCACATGGGCTGCAAGTGGGCCTGCAATTGCAATTCCAATTTCCATAATAACCAAACAGCTTCAAATTCTTTTGCTGCAAGTGGGCTTTGCACTTGCAGCCAACCAAACAGCCCCTAAGGGAAAGAAGTCATTGTTTTCCATAAATAATTAATGGGGAAAACTTATAAAAAGTATGTAAAAAATTACAAGTAAAAGAGAAAATTACAAGTAGTTTCTACTGAAATTCTAGGAAAGTTTGCTGGTAGGAGTCAGATCAGCGCGCGATCAATTTATCCCATTGACGATGTGAGCATTCGGTCTTCAAGTACTACTGCATGGGGATTTCGTTATTGCCTGGTTCAGGAAATCCTTCAAGAGTGGAAGATCGTAGGGAATTAACACCCTGAGTTAGAGAACTGAATCTCTGAAAGCTTGAAATGTAGAGAATGATCGCTGCATCTGCCAAAGCTCAAGCAACAAAGCGCTCTCTTTGAAGCAAAACTGCAGCTCAAAAGCTAGTCTTCACGCCCCGAAACCCCAGCCAAAACGCAGCTCCTAGCACATCCATGCACTGAGCTATTTATAAGTTGAGAGGGGCGTACCCGCCCCTAGAATCAGCGAAGGATGAATCAATCTTTGATAGCTTCGTCGGGGCTATAGAGCTTCATGCGAGGCTATAGAGCTTCATGCGAAGCTAAACGCAACTCTCGCGTGAAGCTAAATAGGTTCGCGCGAGCCTATGATAGTCGTTTGGCTTCTCAGTCCCCACTTATTGTGGGGTGAAGTGGATGAGTGTAACCGCCACTTAAAGTGGCATTAAACCCACTAAAGTAGTGGGGTTAGCCCACAAATTGGATTAGTCAATTGATGACCTGAAAAATTCACAACAGAGCTAAAATATGCATCATGCGAAGTATCAAAAGTTCCAGGTGAAGCTGCCAAAGGCTCCAAGCGAAGCTAGATTAGCTTCTGAGTGAAGCTAAGTAAAGCTTCATGCGAAGCTACAAGTTAGCTTTTTGATAGAGTTATGCTAAGCTCTCTGACAAAGCTAAGCAATTAGCTCTCTGCGGAGCTAGCCCCTTGGGCTCATGCGAGGCTAAGTATTGAATTGACTTAGCCTCATAGGCCTGGCTAGGCCTCTTCAAAGACAACACCTGGCCTATTGTTTGCTTCACTAGTTCAGTAGAGTTCAAGCCACCGCTTTGCCCCTGAAGATGGGCAGAAATTGGTCGTCAGCTTGTTCGCAGCTTGTCTTTTGTAAATGTCGACAAGTTGGGCATCGTTCGGACCGGTTGAAGTGTTGTATGAGAGTTCGTCTTTTCGGAGTGTCATGTTCTGATTTTAACGTCAGAACACCAGCATTCATCAATGCTTGAATTTTGTCCTTGAGAACATAACATTTGCTAGTAGGATGTTGAACCATCCTATGGAAGAGATAATAATTGGAGTCATTTGTACGTCCAACTTTGTCGGGACGCCAAACTTCGAGTAACTTGAGCTTGCTATCTTTGTTGAGCAAATGAAAGATCGTCACCACCTGCTCATCTTTGAAGGAGTATTGTTTCGACGAAAACTTGAACCCCGGGTTGTCGTTGGAGTACTCCTTTTCTGCTTCGGCGGAGCCTCCCTATACAGCTCTACAGCCATTGTCTCTTTCCCTTGGCTTGGAAAGACTGAGTTGCATCTCGTCATTTGTTGTTGACCTCCATTTGTTCTTGGGCACCGAGGGCTCAAACTTCTTAGCTAATTTCTCAGCTATTTCAGCTTGTTCAATAAGTTCTTTCCAAGTAGGCCTTTGGCAGCTCCCATACGGACTTCCACTCTGTCGAGGAAGTTATACATGCATGTTTGGAGCAACATGGGCAAGGGCATACCTACATGGCACGTAAGATAAAGGTTGTGAAACTTCTCTATGAAATCTCATACAGATTCTCCTCTTTTCTGAACCGTTGAGAGGAGTTTGTCCATGGTCACCTCGGTATCATCCTCGTAAAATTAATGAAGCGACTTGGAAGGCTCCTGAACAAGTCAAAGGCTACCCCTTGAGGGTGTCGAATAACCTGGCCATGATAGCATCATTATGTATCATGTTGCCGCTTTGAGACCCGAAGTAATAGATGTGCTGATTTGGAGAGCTCTTGCCATCATACGTATGCAACGTAGGCGGCTTGAACTTCAGTGAATATGGAATAGAGTCCCATTCCAACGGGTAAAGACGTGTCATCCTTACTTTCTTCAGCTCATCCCGTTGAGATAGGGATGATATTTGCGCTTGAATGCCTTTGATAACTTTGACATCGACTGAGGAGATTTCCTTTGACTTTTCAGTCTTAGGAGGTCGTTGTTGAGAGTTTCCTCCTCATTATGATGACTACCGGTGGTGTCGTTATTGTTCCGGTTTGTCAGGAGCTGAGCTAACATCTATTGAATGTTTCCTAAGGCTCTTGCTGAGCCTTAAAAGTTTACTCTTGTGCCTCCATGCGGCGAGGGAGATCATCATCATTATTGTTATCAGCCATGTTAGCCGATACATACCCTGTTCGCACTGAGCTGATGGTAGCAGAAGAAGCGTATCCACTAGCTGTTTCTTCATCATCGGACCATTGGAAGAATGTCTCAATGGTGTCGGTGATACAGCCCCTGTTGAGGAGGAAGGTTGTTCGTAGCTGTAGGATATTGATACCCTGGAACGAGTACCTAGAAAGGCACCCTCTTGTTCCACCAGTACTTGACCTAAGCCGAGGTTGTAGTCAGAATCCGGAGAACTGACTGAGGGAGTGCAAACCCCCTGTCTTCTCCGAGATCGTAATAGATCCCTCTCTTTGCTTATCATATTAACAAAGACAGTTGCAAGGTGAGGCACCTTTGTAGTTTTCTTCTTTCGAGAATTGGGTCTCTCAGAAGTTTAGACTGATAACCGATTGAATACCAATTGCTGACTTAGATGAGATGTTGCAGGGATTGACCCTAAACAATAGTGGCAGAGTGAACTGTCAAAAGTTGACATCCCGCCTGTCCACACTGGGATGGTGAGACGCGAACAGACTCATCAGAGTGGAGTTTCCGCTTGTTGCTCAGGTATTCTCGCAAATCTGTGTTGGTTGGACTCAACCATCCAATACGGAGACTCAGGGAAGCTGAGAGTTAGCCCTTTTGGGCTGAAGAGCTTTGAGCTTAGCTTTGGAGGCTCTCTTTTTGGTTGTAGGCGAAGCTAAAATAGCTTCGCCTTGTGAGTTAGCTACATATGGCGAAGCTGCTCGAGCCCTTAGGGCTTTACCTCTGCAGCTAGAGGCGAGCTTAGCACTGTTCAGCAGTACTTTTGATTTGAACGAAGCTGCAATGACTTTCCTGTTAGCACCAATTGGTGCTTTAGTTCAAGCCTCGCGGCTAAGAACTTCTAAAGCTGTAGTAGCTTCGATGTTAGCACCAGATGGTGCTTTAGCTATAGCGCTATAGCTAAGAGCTTCTATAGCACTGCGCAATAGTGCAGACGAGGCTGCAATAGTCTCGCTATTAGCACCAAGTGGTGCTTTGGCTTTTGCCTCGCGGGACAGGCGAGGCTTAGCTTTGTGAAAAGCTGAAATAGTTAAGTCATAGACTATTGTAGCTTCGCATGAAGCTGAATCAAGAGATTTATCTCTAACCTCGCATGAGACTGAGTTGGACTTTTTAATCCAAATAGCCTTAACAGAGGCTATCTTAGGCTCGCATGAAGCCTTCTTAGCTTCGCACAAAGCGTAGATACGCTGGTGCGACGCTAATTTAGTCTTTACTGAGACTGTAGCAAACTCTCTTGGAGTCCGTTTAGCTTCGCAGGAGACTGTGATAGGCTCGCAGAGAATCTTATTCATCTCAACAGAAACTTGCTTTCAAGTATTAGCCAGAGAGACTTTAGCTACAGTGAACTTCCTGTGCTCGCGCACATCTAGGAGATTTGTGCTACCCCCAGAGAGAAGTTCGAACCTCTTGGTCAAAGTGAATGACCAGTGTCTCAGCAGTAGACTCTAGCGTTTGAATGTCGCATTGCGACACTTCATTCTCAGCAGTGGAGAATTCAATCTCCAACGTTGTCACCATCTTATTTTTCATAAATAATTAATGGAGAAAACTTACAAAATATATGTAGAAAATTACAAAATATTTTCTACTGAGATTATGAGAAAGTGTGCCGGTAGAAGTTTGATCAGTGTGCGATCACTTTATCCCATTAACGATGTGAGCATACGGTCTTCAAGTACTACAGCCTGGAGATTTCATTCTCGTGATTCCGAAAATCCTTCGAGAGTGAAAAATCGTAGGGAATAAACACCCTGAGTTAGAAAATTGAATCTCTGAATGCTTGGAAGCTAGAAAATGTTCTATGTATCAGCCAAAGTTCAAGTAGCAAAGCTCTCTCTCTGAAGCAAAAATGCAGCTCAAAAGCTAGTCTCACGCCCCAAAACAGCAGCCAAAACGCAGCCTCTAGCTTATCCATGCACTAAGCTATTTATAGGTTGGGAGGGGTGTAACACCCCCTAGAATTCAGCGAAGGCTGAATCAGTCTTTGATATCTTCGCACGAGGCTCAGAGAAACTCTGTGCGAGGCTATATGGCTTCATGCGAAGCTAAATGCAAGCCTCGCGTGAAGCTATATAGGTTCGCGCGAGCATATGATAGCCATTTGGCTTCTCAGTCCCCACTTATTGTGGGGCGAAGTGGGCGGGTGGAACCGCCCACTTAAAGTGGCATTAACCCCACTAAAGTAGTGGGGTTGGCCCACTAATTGGATTGGTCAATTGGTGACTGAAAAGCACACAGCGGAGCTAAAATAAAGCTTCATGCGAAGCTATCAAAAGCTTCAGGCAAAGTTGCCAAAGGCTCCAGGCGAAGCTAGATTAGCTTCTGGGCGAAGCTAAGTAAAGCTTCATGCGAAACTACAAGTTAGCTTTTTGATAGAGTTGTGCGAAGCTTTCTGAGAAAGCTAGGCAATTAGCTTTCTGCAGAGCTAGCCCCTTGGCTCTTGCGAGGTTAAGTATTGAACTGACTTTAGCCTCATAGGTCTAGCTAGGCCTCTTCAAAGACAACACTTGGCCTACTGTCTGTTTTACTGGATCAATAGAGTTCAAGCCACTGCTTTTTGTCCCTGAGGATGGGCAGAAACTGATTGTCAGATTGTTTGCGGCTTGTCTTTTATAAATGTCAACAAGTTGGGCGTCGTTCGGACGGTTGAAGTGTTGTATGGGAATTCGTCTTTTCAGATGTCAACAATCGTGCCACAAGAACAAGAATATCATGGGAAGAATAATTCTCGTTTAATAATTCAAACTTACATCAACAGCATAAGATTCATTGATAAAGGGTTCAAAGGAAATTATACTCCAACACACAACCACTGCTTCAATACGAGGAATTATCATATATTATTAGACTTAACTAATGATCAAAATATCCTATTCCTGACTAATGCTGCTTGAGACACTAACTTTGCAAAAATCGGCACTTCTATTAGATGTATACTAATAAAAATCTGGTTCATCAAACTCTGGTGATATGCATCACATGTGAAAGAGAATCCTTGGACAACGAGTTATGATCTCGAAGAATATCCTCAGTAAGAAAATCGCAGATAAAACTATCAAGATTTAAGTCTAATATAAACTTAAGTTCCTTATAATAAAAACAGTAAGAACCATAAACATAATCCTAGTCCTAAAGATACCTGGATAAAAGTAAACCAATACATTAAACTATATTTTAATATTTGATAGGCACCATTAATGTTCCATACGACCTCATCTTGCCTACAATTAACTTAGCTACGACATCAGTGCCAGATGAGGGGACAATGTTCCTCAAGAACAAGATAGAACAATCTCATACTTCAGAGGTTCATACTCTGACCCACATAACCAACACCAATATCTGAATGCTATTGTTTGGAACAGAAACTCGTTATATATGCAGTTTGATGGTTCATTATTCAGTTTTCATCTGAACGGAAGTGCAAACATTAAAAGGATAGCTGCAACTAGTGAATGGACTTTAAATTCTAAGAGACTATGTTACACGTTACTTGGCTCCACTAGCATGACACTGTTTCCCTTTTGAATAATAAGGTATAACTCTCACCCTTTCTCCTAAAAAGGGAGAAATATCATCTAATAAGCTAGCATATCACTATTTCCTTAAAAGAAATGCAATAATGCTCTTCGATGATTTAGAGAATCTACCAGTTCACACAAGTTCTCCAATACATAGAAGCACAGAATAATGGGTAAAAATTTTAACCTCAACTAAGTCAAGATTGACTGTTTTGCAAGATCAAGGGCTTCCGGCCCTGATACAACCCCATTCCAACAAACTAAATTGATGAGTAAAAATTTATTTGACAATAGCCTAAAAAGGAGCAAGTGAGATAAAATAACCTTATGGCTAAAAGCAATTAAACAATCCACAAAGTAGGCTAATTAGTGAGGAGAAGTTCCATTTAGGGAACACTTAGCCCAACCCAGTTTCCACTATAGATGGATTTAACTCTGGTCAAATCAATTAAAAAGTGTCAACCAATTTATATATCAGGAATCCTTTCTGATTCCATAAATTGAAACACGTTCCGGATGAACCCTATTTTGTTTTAGTCTTCACCAAATATTGATAGATAAGAAGGCTTGTTGAAGAAACATAAAACACCACATAAATTGGAGGGGGAAATAGCAAATATATATATAAGACAACTAAGACAACTTTCTCTCAGTATTTATGTAGGTAGGGCCGAGGCGCTAGAAACCCCAGACCACCTACGCCCCGTAGATTGAGGTTTAAGGAGGAGATGCTAAGAGAGGGCATTCCAAATTGTGACTTAATGGTCAAAGTAAGGGGATATTCCCTCCTTTCCTCTTTTTCCTTCAAATCACAAACTCATGTTGGTGGTGGATTTGTAAATTGGATAACCACAACCAACCCTTGCTTAACGGTCAAAGGTTTATCTGATGTTTATTCAATGTCTTGGAATAACCGAAGAGTTAGACTACCTTGGCACACAATTAATATACCCCCTTTGTTTACCTGATACGCTTCTATTATAAGGGTGTTTTTTATGTCAAATTATACGTCTACTGTAAATTGACTTTGAAATTACATACGCATACTATCAATTAAGTTTCAAACTACATCTTGAATGTTATATACCAACGATAGGATTTGATAATATGGGGTGCCAGGATAGTCGTGCAAGACAGCAAATTAAGAGACCTGATCACATCTTCCAATCCTTAAGCCAACATGAGAAAAAGAGGAGAGAGGAGAGAGAAAGAAGAAGTCACCACCATCAGATCTTCTCGCCACCACATGTATAAAGTGTGTACAAGGTTATGCCTTTTTGTTTCTTTTCCCGTGCTTTTCAATATTCATCTTCTCCCCCTTTATTTATTTTTTTCCTTTCTACGTGTTTTCTTCCTCTCTTCTTTAGCTTCTCATATTCTTCTTTCTATTTAATCTTCTCTCACTCCTTCTCTTCTTTATTTCTTGTTTTCTTCATCCCATTTATTTATGTTCTTTTTCAGAAGAATCCCCAATGTTGTCTATTCTCTCATTGCTAGCAGCTCAGGGTAAAGAATCTAACAAAAGGAGAAAGATGGGAAGGACAAAAGAAGAATGAAGAAAAGATTATAATATGGAGGAAAACATAAAGATTTAAAGGCGGCTGAGAAGGGATACTTGAGAGTTGGGGCTTGAGTTTTGACTACAATCAAGCTTATTTATTGTGTTTTGACTTTGGTCCACTCTTGAGTTTTTAGTTGTATAATTGTATTTTGCACTTTCTAACATGATGGATACTTGAATTTGTTTTCTATTTATTTAAATTCATGTGTTTTGTCAAGTTATGTTACACCGGAATATCAACATAATGCTAAAATTTAGATGAATAAACAACATGTTTAGCATTACTGTATATACTTAAAGGATTCGATTTTGACTTGTTAAATATACTTGCACATGAAGTTCTTCATATTTATGCCTTGTATCAGAAACTTGATGTGGTATGTGTGTGGGTCTCATACATCAATAATATAGGAAAAATATTTTTAAGTTAGCCAAGCCGTCCTAGGTAATGGAGACTCCTAAACGTCTTGGCCGGGTCTAGCAGATTAGGTGGACCCTGCTTGACGTTTAAGTAGTCACTTTAACTTTTTCTAGTGTGTTTCTTATACTAAATAATTAATGCAATGCTAATTCCTATATTAAAAATATGTGTTACCCACATACATTGAAATGTCATAGCATAAGTTAACGGACATTATCTTGGTGTCATAAATAATCATTCTTCCTATTAAAGTTCATGCCACTACACCAAAACCGAAGTTAAAATGAGAGTTAAGGTATTTATATTTTAACACGCCCCTGCAAGTCGATCACCCTTTTTGTGAGTCGAAATCTGAGTTTTGCGCTAGCGTCATTTTTGTTTTAAATCCGATTTTAAATGAACGCACGGTGGGATTTGAACCGGGTTGCTCTGATCCCATATTAAACTCCCTACCCCTACACCAAAACTCCGAAGTTAAGATGAGGGTTGAGGTATTTATATTTTAACGCTTCAAATCAAGGAAAAACTTATAATGTAAGCATATATATTGATACTACACAAATGCCAAACAACTTAACCATCCAAATTTGGCAGTTCACTTTCTCAAAGTTCAAAAAGCTGACTCTTTGCAAACTTGGGCCTATTGGTAGCCAAAGAATATATTGAGCAGTATAGGTGAAAGGGTAGAGCCTAGAGAAAGAGAGGGAAAAGATAGCACGAGAAGAATAAAGAAGAGGAAGAAGATTAGAAGGAAAAAAGAAGATGCAAACTGAAGAAGAGAGGAACAAGGAGGGAAGATGGTTAAAATAAAATAGAGGGAAGAGGAAAATATGAAAAAGGGGAAAACAGAACATATAGCCATCCACCAATGGTTGCTATTGGCAATAGGTGGCAACAGAAGATCTGCCAACATCAGTTTCTCCTTTCTTCACTACTTTTTCCCTTCTTTTCTCTCTAGTATTAGGTGGGTGTATTGGACAATGAGATCGCTTTACGAATCTAGAACTTAATTACCTTACTATTCTCATGCCTCATATTTTTCAGTTACCTTAATATTCTCACACCTCATGTTTTATAATATGTATATATATGCACAAATTGTATTGTGTAGTTTGATGGATACTCTGTAACTAAGAAACATAATTTGATGGATACTCTGTAACTAAGAAAACCATACACTTTACACTATCATAATAAGAGTATTAGATGTAAACATTGGTACTTAACGAGGTGCCTGAGTGATCTAAATCTAGGCAAGCTAAGGCCTCAATGCCTAGGCTCCATCTACGTGCTATCAAGCACTACCCACACAAACACTTTACAGGAATTACATTCATATTAAGTGTTCATTATAAAATATACATAACAACATAAAGCAAGTTAAATAATCGCTTAAATGCCTTAGAGACCTGCTTTGACGCCTAAGCACTACCTAGTCATTCAGGGATCCTAAACGCTTAGGACCGTTTCTGCCTAGTGAATGTTGCTACCTCTATGCTCATGGCTCCTGCCAGGTGCTGCTCTCGTTAATACTTTTCTTTTTTAGGTATTTCCCATTCTACTCATCAAATTTCTGGCTTTAATTCTTTTTATGAACATCAAGCAATCCAAAAGAGAGTTCAAATGCAACCTCTCAATGATGTAATGGGGCACTTACCTCTACATAGGTGCAAGTTGCAATTGACGAAGGTGTGAGAGTTTTCTGTTTTCTCCCTCTCCTTGCATTGTTTTCAAACTCATTGGTGTTGTATGACATAATGATGTTGTTGTGGGTTTTTTGTTGGTATATTAGTACACTTGTGGTTTTCTTTCTCTGAGAGAGTTTACTTTTCTTTTGCTATGTATTTTTTGAGGGTTACTCTTTCCTGTACATATGTTTTTTGAGGTGTTGCATATGAGTTAGGATACTATACGTTATCCTCTACTATTTGAACTATATCTTTGTTGCTGGGGACTTAGTTTAGCATAAATGCACAAAACAATTTGGAGCAATGAACTACGGCTAGGGCTTTCGAGTTTGAGGCCCCATCCTTTCCCTCAAAAAAAAAAAAAAAATGATGTTGTTGCTGTCCTGAGGACCCAGTGATAATTTATATATTTCAGAGATCGAACAAAGTTCTGTTCCACAATTAGTTACCTAAACTAACATGAGGAAATAAAAGATAATATTGTGTCTGTGTGTGTGTGTTTGAGAGGGAAAGAAAGATGAAGGATCAAACTCAAAAACCCCGGCAATTACATTTAACATACGAGAATAGGAGGAGGAGAGGATAAAGAGAAGTGAAAAGAGAGAGAGAGAGAGAGAAAAAGAAAAGAAAAGCAAAAGCTCACACCTTGATCAGTCACAATCGCCCGTTTGCAGCGGTGATCGCCCCATTAATCCGCGGCCGCTTGGTTCTTCAACTGCACCTGAAGTTTCCATCAAAAAATCAAGGGCGGAGAAATTTTACTGAACATAATGGGATTATTACCTAGAAGTATCAACAAAATTTTGAAAGAAAAAACAACAAGGAGAAATCTCGATGTTGAGAATTAACAGCACGTGGGCCGGAACTGCGAAAGATCTCACGGGAGAAGAGAGGAAGTTAGGGCATTGAGAGTAGAGGACGAGGCGGTGGATTCCAGAGCGTCGAATTTGATGCCAGAGCGCCACCCACCCACAGTTTTCCTTCTCTTTTTGTATATTTGCTCAACAATTGATGGCGCTCGAGGAAAAGGCGGGGTGGCTCCATCGAGATCGAACACGGTTTTAATTGGGGACCGGGGAAGAGAGGAGCACTGGGGGCCAACGGTAAATCACACCATTTTTACCGTGAAATAAATGATGAAAGTGAAAGAAGAGAAGGAAAAAAATCCCACTTGTATCGTTTTTTCTCTTTTCCAACAATATGGTGCATTAATTTAGGAGAAAATATAGAAAATACAGAGAGAACGGAGCTTGAATCAAAGAATCTTTGAATTGGTATCCCGAATCATCTGATTCTAAATTATTACTTATCTAGTTTTTTTGTTTTATCATATTTTCCTGTTAAATCTTTTGACATCAAAATGGTGTGATGTGTTCTTGTTGTCCTAAAAATTGTCATGTCTCTTCTTTCGTGGATAACTGATTCATAAACATCACTTATTTTTTTTTAAAAAAACTTATTTTCTAATTGACCACATCGGCTAAATATTGGTATCATGTGGTGACAATGAAAAAATTATTCCGAGAATAAGATGTTATTGAAGTTTTGCTTAATTGTGAAACAAGATTTAGAATTATGAGAAGTCTTATATTCAAAATGAGATAAGGTTGTCTTCAAAATTTAAGAAAATAGAAAATGCTTGTATTGTAACTCTAATTTCACGTGAAAATGTGATAGCTAGTGTCAATAGACTGTGAAAAACATAAAAACACTAACTAGCTAAAAACACCGAGTGGTAAAAATATCAACAACTTAAAAATAAAAAGATAGAAATTAGCGTGCAAACAAAAATAGGAAATAGTGGCATCATAAAAACTCTAACTCTCGAGGTTTGTTTCCCTTAATATAAATGAATTATGATTAAATATAGTTGAAACTTATTCATTGTTGTCTAGATATAAGGGATTAATGATTAAATTTAGTCTGAAATATTAAGACCGGCAAGAAGGCCAGAGTGCAAGAAAAATGATGTTATGAAAATGCAGGGAGAAGTGTTGTAAGTTGGTTGAAGTTAACTAATTATGTCAAAAATATGACAGTGCCATTGAATTACGAGATCAACTATAACTATCCGGAACAGTTGCATAATAAATACGAGAAAACTATTGAACTAAGGGATTTTGACTTTTGTGGTAACTGTTGATTACTCATATCAGAATTTAGAGACTGATGTCGAATTACAGGATGAACATTTGATAGTTATTGTTAACATTGCAAATTAGTCCCCCCCGAGATAAAAGCTTTCCCTCATGAGTTCTACAATATTCCAATCAGACACCACGGATGTCAAAAGATTACTTGAGCTGGTAAAACATTGATTTTAAAGACACAAAAATTAACAGGCGAAAAAGACTCGAGGTACTCTAAACACCGTTTGGTTAATCTAACAATTTTGACTTTTCAATAAGATATTGATGCACATTTAGGATGTTTGTTGTCACTATCTCCAATGGCTAAATCATTGCAGTCGGGGTTATTGACTTGCTAGAAATGCAAATTTAACGGAGCTAGGAATGGCTCATAAAGTGCATAACAGCTTATTAAGATCAACCAACAACAAAGCAAAATACAAGTTCTATCTTCTATATATGTATGTGGAAGTTATTGTTTTTCTCCCCTTTGAGTGAGACGATAGTTGTCTTTTAATTTTCCAAATTTATTTTCTAAATTTGATACTACTGGTATGTTAAAGTGTAACCTCCGGGTTAATATAATCCAAGAATTTTCTCCTAATTACCTATAAAATAAAATAAAAAAAAAACTTTATTACACCCAATTAAGTTTAAGGCTAAGTAATTTAAGCTTTCATGTATTATTGGAGTATTCACATGCATATATACACATACACACACACGCACACTTGTACATGCTTTGTACCATCCTATGTATGAATACATAATAATTTACTACATTATTGGTGTTGGGGTAGAATCAAGAAAAAATTCCACTATGACTAATTATTTAATCCAACTAGTTAATGGAGAGGGTAGGTGAAAGAAGGAAAGGTTAGGATTTTCTTGATTGAAGGAGTGAGTTATTGGATGGAGGAGATGGCTTGACAAACTTGTAATTATAAGGTCAATTAGATCTGAAACCCACTTTCATCATCTGAAAATTCTCACTATCTTCTTCCCCAAAGTTTTCATGGCAAAAACCCTAGAAACCCTCCCTTTCTCTACACAATAAACCTATACTTTCTCTCCCCTTGTTCTTCCTCACATCAGAGGCAAGAAGAGAAGAGGAGGGGCGCGCCCTAGCGGCCGCGCGCGGGCGAAGCCGCGCCCCGGCGGCCGCGCGCGGGCGACGCTGCGCCCAGGTGGGGCGCGAGCAAGGTGGAGGGAGGGGGACTTGGAGGAGAAGGAAAAGATCCTTCCTAGGGTTTAGATCCAAGTTGAGGAGATGATTTTCAGACAAAAATCTGAGCTTTTTGGGCCCTAAAATTCTTTTTTGGGAAGGTAAATTCAGACTGAAATTTTGAAAGAAAAAACAGTGCTTAATCCTCATTTTTATGATTTTTTTTGTTAGATAATAATCCAAACGTTCTCTTGCTTAAGGTTGTGGCTCAAAGAGGCAAAGTTTAGCCCTAACAAAGAGGAACAATTTTGAAAAAATGTGAGTAAACTCGAATCTTGAAGAACTAATGTCAAAAAACTTGAATATGAACAAGTTAACCATCTCTTTTATGAAATTCGTTGTTCTAGTAGAAATTTTGTGTGAATTGAATGTTCTAAATGTTTGTATGCCATTTGACATGCTAGATAATAGATAGGATTGGCCAAATTGTGATGTTCAGAAAATAGGGAATTTGAATAAGAAATTAAACTAATGTCTTGTATGATGGCAAACATTAAATTGCCACATTCATATAGAAGCTTGTAAACACTAAATTGAATACTAGTGGGAATACTAGGAATACAAAAAAAAAAAAATTTTGAACGATAAAAACATCAACGGAGGAAATGGACTCACACACAGGAGCTCGTGAGTAAACTGAAGTGATCATACCCATATATATACACGTATATAAATTATTATATACATGTACAAGTGATGTATATGAATGTGTATCTTGTATGTGCAAGTAGTAAGTGGCACGATATGGATGAAATTTTATGCTATGTTTGCGCAATAGCTTTGCTCGTGTGCATAGTTTCTGTTCTTGTGGGATGGGTTGTTTTATCCTTATGAGTAGGAAGGGGTCGGCGGGAGCCGATAGGAAAGGGAAGACGGTGGGGGAAAGGTTGTTCATTTATAATTGTAGGAAGGGGTCGGCGGGAGCCGGTAGGAGGGGAAGACGGTGTAAATGTGTGTTGTTCATTGTAGGAAGGGACCGGCGGAAGCCGGTAGGAGGGGGGAAGACGGTGTTGTGAAAGTAGCTCATTCTATAACTGTAGGAAGGGGCCGGCGGGAGCCGGTAGGAGGGGGAAGACGGTGTAAATGTTCATGCATTCTTTGAAATGTTGTGGTGATGAAATGTTGCTTGTTGATGTGATGTTTATAAAAGATGTTTGTGCTATCATGACTTAGAAATTGTTATGACTTGAATTATAACACATTACAAATCGCGATAAAAGAAAAACTACTACCACGTCATGTATCATCATATGAGTGTATAAAGTAGACCAAAGAATGTTAGCATATGTTTCTTAAACTTTGGCCTAGTGACGGCCTACTATAAAGATTATAAACTATCAAATCTAAATGATTAACTAAAATATTATACAATAACTTGGTTTACTCACTGAGCCGTCAAGCTCACCCCTTTTCTTGACAACATTCTTTTCAGGTCTAAGCAAGGGTCAAGGACCGGCGTGAGAATTTGTGGTGTCCTATGAAAGGGTCTTGTTGTCTTATTTTGTTTCTACTCATTTTGAAACTCTTTATGTTTTGTTTTGGGCTTATTATGCTAAGTTGGTAGAAATCATGTCATTCATGTTATGATCTTTTGTGATATGTGTAAAGTCTAAAGGACGGACCTTGTATTTATAGTCCGACATCTTTTATGTAAGCAATGTTATGTAAGTAACTTGACAGATTCGCTGGATGTATAATTTTGGGATGGCTACTAGTTCCTAACTAATCGTGTATGTCGTAATCTTGGAATGAGGATATCCCAAGTATTATCTTGTTTGGGGAGTATATTATTATTGACTGCATGGATGTTTGCTTGGTATCCATAAGAATAACTATTGGGAGTCATCTATACTATTGAACTTCATGTATTGTATTTGGGCAAGGCACAAGTTACAAAGGAGATGCTGCCGAAATTTTGAGAAATTAAGTTATTAGAGACGATTCTTTATCTCCTGATTAAAGGTTAGTAGAGAATCAGAATATTATTATCTGGGACCGTTACAGTTGGTATCAGAGCCCAAGGTTTAGGTGTAAAGTTACATTGAGTAGATAGGATAAATTAGGGTCTATGTGAAATTGTGTAAAAATTGTATGTATGATTGTACGATCGATGTGGGTATTTTAAGGAGTAGTAGATTCTTACGAATATGGTTAACTTAGAAGTGCGGGATATTTAACCGTTCTCTTATATCTGAATTTGAGTACCCGCATACTCCGATTCGGATGTATCATACCGAGGGTGCAGGCCCTTTGTATGGATCGCCAGTGGTATGGGATACTGGAATGAGAGGGCAACTAAAATATCCGCCAAGTCAAAGTTAATTCAGAACGTAAGAACGTTTTAGAGTAGCAGGCTCCGAGAGATAGAAAATATAAGTAATTGCAGATCTGTTAACTTCCAATAGCCTAACTATCTTAAGATAAAATTTTTCCTTATATATATGGATATACCTGGTACAACTCATTTACTTCTGCAGATGGGGGATCCTGAGGTTTCAGGATTTTCATCCGATGATTCAAGGTCAGATGGTTCGAGTTAGGAAGCAGATACTATAGACCGAGGTTTCTACTCGGACGAAACTGATTCAGAAATGATTTTTCAGAGTCCCATGGATAATGATGTTGAAACAAGCTTAATGGGGGAGAAGAATATAGATGTGGCGGTTGATGATGAAAGCTCCAGTGGAGACCTACCAATGACCGAGATTCTTAATGCCGCCCTCAGTAATGAAGTAGAGTCCCAAGGAAGAATATCCTTTATAGGTATTTGGTGGAATGCTAGTTGGGCCCACGACTAGGATCTATATGATGATTATGAATACTGAAAATATGACGATGATATCATAATGAAAAGTGAAGATCCTAAGGAAGAAGATGAAGAACACCCTGACGAAGAAGACCCTGAGGAAGAAAACCTAAAAGGAAAGGATTTTAATGATGATAGTAAGGAGGGAAGTTCCACTGGTTCTAATATAAATCCTTGAATAAAGGTGGAATATTTAGTAATTTGGGAAGGAATGACATGGCTCGCCTATTTTAGAGCTTTTTGGGTGTTTATGTGTCTGAAAAAAAAAGAAAAAAATCTCTTTTACATATCTAGTATGAATGTAAGCATATCAATGTAAATCTTGGTTCCAAGGATGCTTTTGAAGTTTGAACGAAGTGATATTTATTATTTATGACTTGCTTTGTACTGTGTATATTATTGATGATAAGAACTGATTATTCTTTTAGGGATAGATAAACTTAAATCTTTCACCACCAGACACTGATCTTGAAGGCTATGCCCCACCACATAGTACAGTCGGGAGTGTCCATCCCCCGACTAACCACGAGGTTGAACACATCAGCAAATACCAGAAAATCCCTGATAAAATGCCAAGTTGGTTGGCGCGACTGGCAACAAAAAGCAACCCACATCGAGCTTTAGAACAATTCCAGAAGCCAAACCCGCCAGCATTTAAAGGAGAAGCTGACCCCATACAAGCAGAAGAATTGCTTCGTCAGATTGAGAAAATACTAACTGTTATGGAATGTAATGAGAATCAAAGAGTGTCCTTTACCTCTTTCATGTTTCAAGGTGAGACGGAACATTGGTGGGACATGGTTAAAGATGGAGCTAAGTCTTTGGGAGAAGAAGTTTCTTGGAACTTTTTGGTTAAGAAGTTCAATGAAAAGTACATACCGGGGGTAGCTATAGATAAACTCGCGCTAGAATTTCAGGAATTAAAGTAAAGACAAATGTCCGTCAATCAGTATGATGTCAAGTTTACACAATTGTCAAGATATGCAGTAGGGCTGGTACGTGAAGAATCAGAAAGAACCAAAAGGTTCGTGAGGGGATTAAAACCTGAAATCAGAAGCAAATTAATTCCGTTCCAACTCTAAATCTACATTCAAGCAGTGGAGAAGGCATTGGAAGTTGAACGGGATATATTGGAAGATCAGGAAGTCAAAAGTAAGGAGTTACCCCCCTCCTAAGCGCCCCCACTATCAGGAGACACCTAGCTCCGATATATCAAACTACAGATTCAATAGAAGTGCGGGGTCCTCGGCAGTATCGGCTTCCAGACCTAATGGAGGTACATGGCATCGAGTGGGATTCCCTCGAAGACCTCAGGCAATACTTTCTTACCGTCCCGATGTTGCAGGAAACTTGTGGTGACCCATATGCCATTTGAACCATGCGGGCAGTTATGTTCAGGGCAAACAATGTTTCTTTTGCGGTCAAATGGGTCACATAAGGAAAGAATGTCCGATCTTACAAGGACACCTCGGACACTCAAGTACGAGATTTGGAACTGAAAGACGAACTGGGGGCACTGTTCCATTTTCGGGACCAACAGGAATTTTCAGGCGATCGTTCAACACACCCCGACCGGCGGTAACTCAGTCATCAGTACAATAACCTGGAGCTCGACGAGAGATGAATGCTTGACTCAGCAGGAGGCTCGAACATCGAATGTTGTGGCAGATGGTACAATCAATTTAATGGGGCATATTGCCCGAGTATTATTTGACCCTGGTGTCACATACTCTTTTGTCTTCTCAGCATTTGCATCCAAACTAAACATGAAACTTGAACCATTGAAATTTCAACTTGTAATATTGACTCCTATAGGAGCTGAAATGGTTACATATATATACTATAAAGGGTGCGAGGTTATGATAGGAGAAGTAAAAACATAGGTGAACCTCTTGAAACTAGGAAAGATGAAGTACGATGTCATTTTAGAAATAGATTGATTGTCTACTCACTGTACCCATATTGATTGCCACTAGGAGAGAAAAAAAGGGACATAGCTATGGTGAACGAGTACCTCAATTATGTTTTCGGAAGAGTTACCAGACTTACCTCCAGATAGAAAGATTGAATTCTCTATTGATTTATTTTCAGGATCTAAGCCCTATATCTAAAAGCTCCGTATGTATTGGCTCCGGTCTTATTTGTGAAGAAGAAGGATGGGGGCATGAGATTATACATTGACTACAGAGAATTGAATAAGATTGCTATCAAAAACAGATATCCGCTTCCTAGGGTTGATGATCTATTTGATCCACTTCAAGGTGCTGATGTATTTCAAAATTGACCTAAGATCGGGATATCACCAGCTAAAGATTAAACTAGACGATGTACCTAAGACTACCTTCAGAACGAGATATGGGCATTTTGAATTTCTCGTAATGCCATTTGGACAAACCAACGCCCTACAACATTTATAGACTTGATGAATAGAGTATTTCAACCGTATCCCGATCAATTTGTGGTCATATTCATTGATGATATACTAATTTATCCCAAGAGTAGCGAGAAGCATAAAGAACATCTGAGGCAGATATTGCAGACCATGAAGGTTTAAAATATATATTACAGGTAACCACGAAGATGGTTTAAACTGATAAAAGACTACTTCTGACCATTCACTATCATTTGAGGAAAGCCAATGTTGTAGCTGATGCCTAAGTCGAAAGTTAAGGGAATCACTAGCCGTATTGATAACTCAACAACCATGGCTACTGAAAGATTAGAAGGAATGCAATTGGAAGTCTGAATAAAGGAACCTATATAAGGCCGAGTGAACTAAGTTAGCATTCAATATGACCTGCATGAATGAATCAAGAAGCACAACAAGGGGATTACGGAGTAATGAGGATCTTGAAAAATATCCGAGACGAGGAAACTCAAGGCCTCACCTGTGCTAAGGGAATGGTGAAAAATTGGACACCGTGTGTGTACCACAAGATGTAAGACTTAAGGAGGAAATTATGACAGAAGCTCATCACACCCCCTATACGGTACATTCAAGGGCAACAAAAATGTCTCAAGATCTTCGAACAAATTTCTGTTGGGAAGAAGGAAGAAGGATATAGCTACTTTTGTGCAAAAGAGGTAACTGGGAAAGTATATACCACTAGTGATGTCTGCGTGTAACAACAGCTATCAATTGTCTTTTGAGATGCAACCGTTTGAAGCTCAGTATGGTAGGAAGTATAAGTCCTCCATTTGTTAGGAAGAGGTTGGAGAACGAGGATTATTGGGCCCTGATTTAGTGCAAGAAACAACAGAGTAAATCAGGATGATAAAGGAGAGGATGAAGGCATCCCAAAGCACAAAAAAAAAAAAAAATAAAAATTGAAGAGGCTACTTGGGAGTTGGAGGATGAGATGTGAAATCTTATCCACACTTGTTTTAAGATACGTTAAGTTTCGAGGACGAAACTTTTTGTTAGGAGGGTAGAACTGTAACATCCGGGTTAATATAGTCCCAAGAATTTTCTCCTAATCACCTATAAAATAAAATAAAAACTTTATTACACCCAATTAAGTTTAAGGCTAAGTAATTTAAGCTTTCATGTATTATTGGAGTATTCACATGCATACACACACACACACACACACACACTTGTACATGCTTTGTACCATCCTATGTATGAATACATAATAATTTACTACATTATTGGTGTTGGGGTAGAATCAAGAAAAAAATTCCACTATGACTAATTATTTAATCCAACTAGTTACTGGAGAGGGTAGGTGAAAGAAGGAAAGGTTAGGATTTTCTTGATTGAAGGAGTGAGTTATTGGATGGAGGAGATGGCTTGGCAAACTTGTAATTATAAGGTCAATTAGATCTGAAACCCACTCTCATCATCTGAAAATTCTCACTATCTTCTTCCCCAAAGTTTTCATGGTAAAAACCCTAGAAACCCTCCCTTTCTCTACACAATAAACCTATACTTTCTCTCCCCTTGTTCTTCACCATATCAGAGGCAATAGGAGAGGAGGAGGGGGCGCCCCGAAGGCCGCGCGCGGGCGACGCCGCGCCCAGGTGGGGCGCGAGCAAGGTGGAGGAGGGGGGACTTGGAGGAGGAGGGAAAGATCCTTCCTAGGGTTTAGATCCAAGCTGAGGAGGTGATTTTCAGTCAAAAATATGAGCTTTTTGGGCCCTAAAATCCTTTTTTGGGAAGGTAAATTCAGACTGAAATTTTCAAAGAAAAAACAGTACTTAATCCTCATTTTTATGATTTTTTTTGTTAGATAATAATCCAAACGTTCTCTTGCTTAAGGTTGTGGCTCAAAGAAGCAAAGTTTAGCCCTAACAAAGAGGAACAATTTCGAAGAAAGGTGAGTAAACTCGAATCTTGAAGAACTAATGTCAAGAAACTTGAATATGAACATGTTAACCATCTCTTTTATGAAATTCGTTGTTTTAGTAGAAATTTTGTGTGAATTGAATGTTCTAAATGTGTGTATGCCATTTGACATGCTAGATAAGAGATAGGATTGACCAAATTGTGATGTTCAGAAAATAGGAAATTTGAATAAGAAATTAAACTAATGTCTTGTATGATGGTAAACATTAAATTGCCACATTCATATGGAAGCTTGTAAACACTAAATTGAATACTAGTGAGAATACTAGGAATACAAAAAAAATATTTGAACGATAAAAACATCAACGGAGGAAATGGACTCACACATAGGAGCTCGTGAGTAAATTGAGGTGATCATACCCATATATATACACGTATATAAATTATTATATACATGTACAAGTGATGTATATGAATGTGTATCTTGTATGTGTAAGTAGTAAGTGGCACGATATGGATGAAATTCTATGTTATGTTTGTGCAATAGTTTTGCTCGTGTGCATAGTTTCTGTTCTTGTGGGATGAATTGTTTTATCCTTATGAGTAGGAAGGGGTCGGCGGGAGCCGGTAGGAAAGGGAAGACGGTGGGGAAAAAGTTGTTCATTTATAATTGTAAGAAGGGGCCGGCGGGAGCCGGTAGGAGGGGGAAGACAGTGTAAATGTATGTTGTTCATTGTAGGAAGGGGCCGGCGGGAGCCGGTTGGAGGGGGAAGACAATGTTGTGAAAGTAGCTCATTCTATAACTGTAGGAAGGGGCCAGCGGGAGCCGGTAGGAGGGGGAAGACGGTGTAAATGTTCATGCATTCTTTGAAATGTTGTGGTGATGAAATGTTGCTTGTTGATGTGATGTTTATAAAAGATGTTTGTGCTATCATAACTTAGAAATTGTTATGACTTGAATTATAACATATTACAAATCGCGATAAAAGAAAAACTACTACCGCGTCATGTATCATCATATGAGTGTATAAAGTAGACCAAGGAATGTTAGCATATGTTTCTTAAACTTTGGCCTAGTGACGGCCTACTATAAAGATTATAAACTATCAAAGCTAAATGATTAACTAGAATATTATACAATAACTTGGTTTACTCACTGAGCCGTCAAGCTCACCCATTTTCTTGACAATATTCTTTTCAGGTCTAAGCAAGGGTCAAGGACCGGCGTGAGAATTTGTGGTGTCCTATGAAAGGGTCTTGTTGTCTTATTTTCCTTCTACTCATTTTGGAACTCTTTATGTTTTGTGTTGGGCTTATTATGCTAAGTTGGTAGAAATCATGTCATTCATGTTACGATCTTTTGTGATATGTGTAAAGTCTAAAGGACGGACTTTGTATTTATAGTCCGACATCTTTTATGTAAGCAATGTTATGTAAGTAACTTGACAGATTCGCTGGATGTATAATTTTGGGATGGCTACTAGTTCCTAACTAATTGTGTATGTCGTAATCTTGGAATGAGGATATCCCCAGTATTATCTTGTTTGGGGAGTATATTATTATTGACTGCATGGATGTTTGCTTGGTATACATAAGAATAACTATTGGGAGTCATCTATACTATTGAACTTCATGTATTATATTTGGGTAAGGCACAAGTTACAAAGGAGATGCTACCGAAATTTTGAGAAATTAAGTTATTAGAGACGATTTTTATCCCCTGATTAAAGGTTAGTAGAGAATCAGAATATTATTATCTGGGACCGTTATAGTTGGTATTAGAGCCCAAGGTTTGGGTGTAAAGTTACATTGAGTAGATAGGATAAGTTAGGGTGTATGTGAAATTGTGTTTTTTAGGACTACGATCATAATCTCAGTCCTAATAAAGGCTAAAAACAAAGCATTTTTGCAAAGACCGTGATCATAGTCGAAGTCCTAACAAAGAGAACAACGTCATGATTGCAGTCCTAATAAAGATTCAGATACATGACATTTGATCATGGTCCCAGTCCTATAAAAACTCAGAAACATGATATTTTTTGTGGGACTAAGATCATGACCACAGTCGTAATAGAGACTCATAAAGAAGTTATTTTTTTGTGAGGATTGCGATCATGATCGCAATATTTTATGTATTAGCAGTCTGTATTTTCGAAGCAGTCAATTTTTTCAAAGCAATTATTGCGGGACATTAGCATATTTCGCCGCTGAGAAGTGCTTCTGCCCTTGACACGTGACGCACGTGGTTGGTTTAAAAAAAAAGGTGGTTGTAGTAAATTATGAGTTTTTTTTTTCTAATTACGGTTTGATATAGGGGCTATAGCGAAATCCCTTATTATTAACAGATTTAATTTAATAATATTGGTATTATTTAAATCACTAAATAATTAATTTTATAGTCAACTTTTCTACTTATACTTTCATATTACTAGCCAAACACTAAAAAACGCAATATATTTTCTCACTTATATTTGCACATTACAAAAAAAATCGTAAAACTTACTTACACATATCTCAATTTTTCGCTTACACATATTTTATTTTCATTTTTCACTTACACATTTTCTTCTTATTTGTAACAAATCAAACAGTTACTAAAAATCACAAAGCGAAGAATTATAAGAGCAAGCGCTAGAAAACATGAGGGTAAATTGAGAGAGGGGTAAAAATTTAAATCTGAAGAAATAAAGGAAGGTACAAATTGCACCATATTTCTTGAAAAAAAGAAATAAAAGCAGGCCATTTCTACACACCGACGAACCTTTACAGACAAGTTCCCGGTGCATCACAACGAAACAACTGGCCACCGGGGAGTGATCCTAGTAAACACCAACCGTTGGATCTACAAGTTTCTGTCAGATCTCTCCGCTGCCTCCGAATTCTCATAAAAAAAATATATAAAATTTCCAGCTCACTCGCTAACCTCTCATCGGTCGCCAACAAAATGTCATGATGTTTTAATTGTAAACAAATCAGTAAACAAACCCTAAAAAGAAAAAGACCCACTTCGCTTCCTCTCTCTCTAAAATATATATAAATTTTCCTTCAGTTCCGCTTCTCTTTAATCTCTCTCCTCCATTCTCTCTTTTCATTCGATAGGGTCGAAAGGGTTCCACTCAGATCTAAAGGAATCCTTTTCCGGTCACCTGGAGCCCTAGTTTCTTCGTGAAGCCCGAGTCGGAGCTCCGATCCAGTCGCCATGGCCGCGGCCAGCGCTCCGATCGCTATGAAGGAAGCCTTGACGGTGAGTGTTATTTCCATTTCTCGGTGTTTGTTTCGCTTTTGTTTGGATCTTTGTTGTTTGGTTTCTCGATTTTATAGTTAAATTCAGTTGAAAAAGAGGGAATTAGGGTTTATAGCAGTTCTGGATTAATTTAGATTGCTCGAATCGTACGGATATCGGGAATTCACCATTCTGCAACGGCCATTCGTGAAATATGCATCGGATCTTTTCAGATCTACTGATGGAGATTGTGATCCCAACTCCTTTGGTCGTGATCTAGGATTTATTTAGCATTTTGCTTTGTACTAGACCCTTGCTCTCGACTCCTATTAGTTTTAGCTTCAGAACTTTGGAATGCAGCGAAAGGATGTTTAGATGTGAACTTGTAAAGATGCTATTTTTAGGTATCTAGATTCATTGTAATTCTTTGATTAATGTTCTATATTTCCGTTCTAAATTGCTTATGAATTGATTTCAGCTTCCGAGTGTTGGGATCAACCAACAATTTATAACTTTTACTCACGTGACGATGGAATCGGACAAGTATATCTGTGTGAGAGAGACATCTCCACAGAACAGTGTTGTTATCATCGATATGAGCATGCCGATGCAGCCACTGAGGAGACCAATCACTGCTGACTCCGCTTTGATGAATCCCAACAGCAGGATCCTTGCTCTCAAAGGTACCAATCATCTTTTTAGATTTTGTTTTATATGCAGTTGTATCATCTCTATTCCAGTAACTCAATGGCTTATGCAGTTTTTGCCATATGCATTATGCACATTGTGGTACTTGCGGTGCGTTTGGTGCGCCTTGTGATATGTATCTTTTGGCTCTTTTATGTGCATATTTTGCCTCATGAATTGATGCAATTACTTATATTTTTAAATTATCAGCCCCCAATTTCTCAAGAACATCTCTTAGCCTTGAGAAATATTCATGTGTTACTGTGATCCTTCCATGCCACAGTCGTGCTTCTTTAAAATGTTTTCTCATGCCTGCATGTGGTTTCTGTTCCTTTGTTCATATGGAACACTGTGTAGCTCTTTTCCTGTCACAGATCCGCAAGGGTTGCTGATTTTGTCCTTTCAGATTGCGAATCTTCAGCAGATATTTATTTATTCTTTTTAAATATATGTAGCACAAATACCGGGAACTACTCAGGATCACCTCCAAATATTCAATATTGAGTTGAAGACCAAAATTAAATCACATCAGATGCCAGAACAGGTATTTCATTTGTGATTGGACATGTCTTTTATCAGTGCGTTTCTCGATAGCGGACTGGTGTCTGCACTCTGTTTTGTTATATTTTCTAGTTGAAGGGCTTAACTTCTTTGGAAATACAGGTTGTTTTTTGGAAATGGATCACTCTGAAAATGCTGGGGTTGGTCACTCAGACCTCAGTATACCATTGGTCAATAGAGGGTAATAGTTTCTTTGCTGTTTTGGAGTTGTATTGTTTGTCATCTCCTTGAGCCCTTCTTCACTTATTTATATAATTATTTGCCACAGTTTGTTCATGCCATATTGCTTTGTTTATATGTATGCTACAAATGCAGGTGATTCTGAGCCCGTAAAGGTGTTTGATAGAACAGCTAATTTGGCAAATAATCAGATCATCAACTACCGTTGTGACCCATCTGAAAAATGGCTGGTTCTAATTGGAATTGCACCTGGTGCTCCAGAGGTATGCCGATTTTTACTTAATTGGAATGATACTTCAAAGTAGATGTGAGGTCGTGGCATAATAGATTGTATATTTCATTCGGCAATGAACTTTCAGACTTTTTTGTATGCTTCAGGTATGACTCCCCCAACACCCCCTCCCCACAAAAAACAAAATTAAAATATAGCACCCCCCAAACCAAAAAAACAAAACAAACAAAACGAGCAAACAAAAAAAAAGACTTGTGGGAAAGGATGAAACTAATTAATGATACTCATTTTTACAAGCTTTATCGTGTTGTTGGCAATTGTTATACTTTATATAATCTTTTCTGTGCTATATTCTCCTCTTGTCTCTAAACCTTTACCCGATCCAAAAAGGGGAAAAATGGAGGAAAATGCACACATGCGAAAGCACACACAAACACACGAAGGGAGGGAGTCTTGCACTCATGGATGAGGGGAGACACGGCTTGCAGACACAACATATTTACACCTATACTTGTATTTTTGATTTGATGCTAGCTGTCTAAATAACCTTTGGCCTAATGGACATAAGTTGATTTGTAGATTGTAGCACTTCTTTTCATTTTCTTGACTTTGGCACTGAGAACTAGGTTGGTATAGCTTTCCCACTATCTGAGTGGTGTAAGAGTAGACTGCAGGTAATCTCTATTTTGTAACACTTGCAGATACCCCCCATAAAAATGTTATCATCAGTCTGCCCCATTGGGTGTGCCCCCCACAGTCTTCAGTCAAAAATATAAAACACTAAGTAGCTTTTCTGTCCAGCTTAAAAGCCTTAGTTAATTTCTAGAATAAGGTTTTTAAGTTGAATTTTTTTGGGGGGGGGGCAGTGTTCTAAATATCCCCGATATAACCCCGATATTGCGCCGATATTGCATTTACGGCACCTAGCCGCAATGATTTTGCACATCCAAACAGATATAGCGATTTTCACCCAAAATCGCCGATAAATCGGCACGGACCCGATATATCGGCCGCAATTTCGGCGATTTTGGATCCGATATAGCGTTTTACTCTCAATTTCTAGGTTAGGTATTTGGGTAATTCGAGCGATGTGGCATTTGTAAAGATTCTACACTTGGATAGTGATTATGCATTTATAAGCTTAATGCAAGTTTTCGAGTTAAGTATATGTTAAACATATAAGTATGATGTTTTATGTAGCTTTATATAATTTATGAATATATTGTCTTATTGAGATGCAATTTAAGACAAGAAGATATGTATATTTACAGTCCGATTTTGACATCCGATTTTTGAAAATATCCCCGATATGTCCCCGATATATCCCCATTCCCGATAAATTTTCCAGGCCGATATAGCCGCTGTGGCCGCCATTTAGAACACTGGGGGGGGGGGGTAGCTTCAAAAATTCAGGCCCAAATGGCACAAAATCATCATGCAACTTGATTTAGGCTGGTAACTGTATCTGATGATTCAGATAGCAAAGATATGTAACTCATGTGAACGTGCATACACATAGAGAGAATCCTTGTTAGAACTCTCCCATTTAAGTATTGAAAATGTTTTTGCCTATGTAAATGCAACTCACCTTTGTTGCATGGACACAATCACACCAACATGGACACGTTATGCCGACTCGTGACAAATTCTTAAAAAATATACATGACTCGTGTATGACACGTTCTGAACACGTGCTGAATACGGACACGGCTTCATGCAAGGGGTGTCCGTGCTACATAGCAAGTTACACTCTTGACTATCATCTACTGAAAACATAACTCATTTTACTATGTTTCTCATCAAACTTTTATCTCCGTACAGAGAAATTAATTTTAAGCATACATAGACACAGTCAAGAGAACTCAAGATATTATGCATGTAGGAATTTTAGGTGGGAAGCTTGGCCATTGACAGTCCTGCACACAAATCCACACATTGGGAAGTTTATGGTGGGTCATCTAAACTGAAACATTGAGAGCAAATCCATCACACCACTGTCATCACCAGTACCACTTTATCAACATTGTTGCCTTAATCCCAAGTTGGTGAAGCCGCCACACGAGATGAGAAAAGGATTATTAAGCCAACCTTTGACTTGGAATATAAGGCACTGCAGTTCTTATTTTCATCCCAAACTGGATGACCTGTAGACCATTAGTGTGAGAATACGCGCTCGACAAGACTGTCAATGTGCACGCCAAGTCTTCACTATTTAAGGATGAATTTCGGGCTTCTCCTCCTTAAAAATAAGAATTTTTTTTGTCCAAGCCTAGTCTATTAATGCCCTGATCCTCAAGCATTTAGTTAAGTTTTGTCTGTTTGCATGTGGATGCAGGCATGCTATTGAACTGTGCTTCTTCACAGATTTTTCTGATTGAGAGTTCTGTCTTAAACTATTCGTCCTACCCCGAGATGCTATATTTTGGCTGAATTAGCTTCTATTTGGGTCGGTTCCAAATAAGAGAAACATTAAAATGTGCTGAAAGTCCTTTGTATGAATCAGGTTACCCAATTCAATTTCCCTAAATGTTAAGCAAAATGCTATGTTTTTCTTTTCTTTGTGCCTAGGTATATCAATGTTTCTTCATAATAAACCATAATAATTAATATTTAAATTATTTAGGAAAGTACAAAACTGGGTTGTGGTGTTTAAGAAGCTTCTTAAAAAGGTTCATTTTAATGCTTCATGATGTAGAAGTTATCATCACTCAACAATGAACCCGAGCATGATTGAATAGTTAATGGCACAAATGTGTATTGTTATCTGTCTTCCTTTGTGATCCTGACCAAGGAGAATTGGCCATGTAGTCCTGTGACTTCTTAGTGTGTAATCTGATTCTTCTTGTGACTTCTTAATGTGGAAAAAAGCAGAGATAGACCATTTTTGAATTAAACCTTTTAAGGTGACTTGTCTAATGTTCTTGAGGCATCGGCACAATATTAATAAATCTACCTAGGAGCTTGGTTAGTTAACTTATGACTGTTCAGAAGCCCTAAAGAGAGAAGACTTGTCAGAAATTAGCCAAACTACATTCTTTTCGCCTTCCATTCAAGTAAAAGTGATTGCTATGTCGTGATTCTTTCCTCTTCATTTTTGTTCTTCCTATATTTGCCGCATCTCTCATAAATGAGTGCTTGATACTTTATTTCTCATTTTCCCCTCCCTTTACTTATTATTATTATTATTTGCAGAGACCACAACTGGTCAAAGGAAATATGCAGCTTTTCTCTGTGGATCAGCAGCGTAGTCAGGCCCTCGAAGCACATGCTGCATCCTTTGCATCTATTAAGGTGAGGATATTATAAGTCAGCTTTGTTTTTTGACAACACTGATTCTCTGTTTGTGTTTTATTGTTGTTTTGCCATTATTCACATTAGTATTTGATGCGGTTGCTAAAACAGGTTGCTGGAAATGATAAGGATTCTATTCTTATTTGCTTTGCTTCAAAGACCACCAATGCTGGACAGATTGTTTCTAAGCTGCATGTGATTGAACTTGGTGCCCAGCCAGGTATCCCTTTATATCCTTGCATATATTTATCTCGTATTGTATTCTGTTTCTTGGTTATTTACTTTATTTTCCTTTCTTTTGTGATGTGACAATACAGTCATGTTTGCCCTATATAGGCCTGTTTAACCAGTCTCCACTGTCCTTTTGTTGCTTACCATTTTTTACTTGGTTTAAGCGCATTGCAAGCTAGCCAAAAAAAAAAAAAAAAAAAAACAAAGATGTATGATTTACCGTGCCCACTGAATTTACTATCTGTTATTAGCAATCAATACAATGCTATTGCTCCCTAGACACATACCAGCGTGTGCTAGGAAATTTGATTGGACTAATGGTTGGTTTCATACCAGAGGAAGCATTATCAAAATTGTTCCCTTATCTTTTGATGAAGCTTTGCTTTAAAGAGAGACCATCCCAATTTAATGGGAGAAGTTCCAGGATGCTTTTGTTTTAAATAACCTTTTTGTGATATACTTTTCCAGGTAAACCAGGCTTTACAAAGAAACAAGCAGATTTGTTTTTCCCGCCTGATTTTGCTGATGACTTCCCTGTATCAATGCAGGTAACATATTGAGAAAACTATGCTTGTATTTTATCAAGAAAGAAATTTGATGTTATTTCTCAAATCTTGATTCTAAGAATTATTTTGGCAGATCTCTCACAAATACGGTTTGATATATGTCATTACAAAACTTGGTCTTTTGTTCGTCTATGATCTTGAGACAGCTACAGCAGTCTACAGAAATCGGATTAGTCCAGATCCTATATTTCTGACAGCAGAAGCTTCAAATATTGGTGGCTTTTATGCTATTAATAGGAGAGGGCAGGTTCTCCTTGCAACTGTTAATGAAGCAACTATTGTGCCTTTTGTCAGTGGTCAGGTAATCTTTGTTTCTTTCTCTATTTTTTTTCCTTTTCCTTTTTCCTTTTCCTTTTTCTTTTTATTGTACGGGGTTCAGTATTTTTTTCCTTTTTTACTATGAGGGATATATGTCATATTGATGATTATTTCCTGGTAATTGCCACAGCTGAATAATTTGGAGCTTGCTGTTAATCTTGCCAAGCGAGGAAACCTTCCAGGGGCAGAAAATCTGGTAAATCAGTGTTCTAAATTCTCCTTGTTCCCCTTAAGCCTTGGTTAGGGGGGAATAAGTACTGCATTGTAGATTTTTGCCTGCTTTTTTTAAAACTAGCTGCTACCTGGAATTATATTAAAGACGTGCACTTCTACACATCTAAGTAATCTTTGAACACAACCAACAACTGTCTCTTCACATGCACGTAGTGTGGTCTGCATCTTGTATATGAAAGCTTTGTTTTAAATTTATTTCTTTTGTATTTGTGCTTCTTGTTGAATATAAACGTCGTTCTAGGTTCCCAATTAGGTTTCTGTTTTGAGCTAAATATTGATTGCGCATATGTTGCTTGGCAGAGATTCTAATGTGTTTAGAAACTTCCATTTCCTTGGTGACAAAAAGTTTTATTGATGAGGTTCTCAATTGATCCTCTTTTCCATTATGGAACATGTTATGAAAATATATAATTGAATATCATATTCATTTTTAGTGTGATAAAACTGATAAAAAGTCAGTAGCTTTTAAAATGCGATCTAGCTTTAGGCATTATGTTCACGAACAACATTATGATCTTGTTATGATTTGGGTCTTCTGAGCTGTAAGTTGAAGGATTATTGATTGAAGGTAAGATCTTAAAATCAAACTGTTCATGTATCATCAAGGTAAGATGATCATGATCTATATTAGCATGGACACTCCTATGCTAAAGCCATCTTGTGTGAAACACATGTTGTATGTATTTAGAATATGCTGTGTGTCATGTTCGTGTCAGAGTGTTTTTATCTGTGCAACATAGATGACGGTCAATTACAGTATGCACAAAAAATGTTGGAAGGGTGTTCAGTGGAGGAGGTGGACTGAAACCAACCAAAAGTGAGGCATTTAAAGAGGCCACATGGCTGCTAGATAAACATTGGAGATCTCCTTTTATAGTTACGGAAAAAAGGATTCATAAACCCTGGTATCAGGGAGAAGGCTATATTGTCATTGAACCATGTGGAAACTTATTAATTTGATGGGTCAGAATGTTATGGTCAAACAAGGAATAAACTGTCAGATATCTCTTAGAAACAAATTACTGAGAATTTAATCCAACTTGTGTTGGTATCTACTAGAGCTGCATATATCCTTATTGCTAAGTAAATGGATGTATCCATTTATCTTCTCTTATTTTGCATCAATAGTTAATTCTTTTGTAATTTTACCTGAACCTTGAATGTCGAGTGGGAAAAAAAAACAGAGAAACAGAAAGATCAAAAACATCATAAGTCATTTGTTACGAACATGGCATATATGAATTAAAACTGCTTCCGCCTTAATACTGACTGTCAACAGCCATACAAAAACTATTCATGCATTTCATAAGGTTGCACAATATCTATTGTACAATGATCTGTTGAATAATAATGTTTTACTTAAGTCTAGTGTTCTCAATTGAAAAGAAATAGTTAAAATTCCTGGCAATTTCTCCTTCTACAAACAAAGCGGCTGTGGCGCCCCGATCCCGGAGGGTACGGAGACGCCACTGCGACGTACATACGCAGGGCGATGGAACCATCCCGTATGTACGCTAAGCATCAATACAACACAATACAGGAATCAGAGTGCGGAAAATACGTGATATTATACATTCCAATACAATACAGTACAAGTACTTAGTTATCACGAATTGTGACATAATATTACATCACCAGGTACTACAAAAGTAGGACTGTACAGAAATACAAAAGATAAACTCACGAGCTGGAAGAGTGAGAATCTCGTGAGCGGAAAAGACTAGGCGGAACTACTGCTGATCTGCCTGCTCCTCGAGGTAGGCCTGATCCTCAGCTGATGGGTCCACCTCAGTCCAACCTGACAAATCTGAACATACAAATCCAGGGTTGTTAGTGGGCAACCCAGCGAGTGCATAAAGAAGCCAAGTGGCAAATATAAATAAAAGTAAGTGCATCATGCCAAGTATAATGTACCAAGATAAATAAACATGGAATAATCACAATGAATAGCGAATCATGAAATAAAGCATGTGTAGCAGGTCATGTAATCAAGTTAGCAAGCATGGGGTAACTAAATGGTAAGTAACAGTAGTCATGTAGCCATAAGTCAATTATCAAGTTATTATTATTAAGACTCGTTCAATTTGTATGTTTCGGTATATGACCGGTGCCATATACCTCTGCATACAAATCAAGCGAGACAAGTTATTGGAAATTGATGGGGAACGACGAACCATGTTTAGAATGGGTCCCGTGCATGCCCGGGACAACGGTCCAGGAGTATCCGGTACTGAGCCGGAACGTACCGCTAGGTACCGGGACTTACTATATGCCCGAAGGTCTTAATATACGCCCGAACAGGAATAGAGTGTCACCGTTCCCCACAGGATATACCTAGGGGATTATAGCACACCCGGACAGGCAGGCAAGGGGGTAGGGGTGCCAGTACACCCCTCGGAAGCGCCTGGTGGCCTACCAGGTCGAATCCTACAGGAAGTTGTACAACATATTTATGGCCACCATAAACACAGAAGCTATATCGATACCCATCAATTTCCCCCATCCCGGTGTAAGTTATTTAAATATGACAGAGTTTCATACAATAATGTTTACAGGGTATTCACAAATTTACAATATCCATGGTTATCCTATTACGGGGATCAACAGGAGTATAATATCAGGAGTAATATCAAGAGTCTCCCTATTTCAGGGGTCCAAGTATACAGGAGTACAGGAGTTCAGGAGTACCAAATATCTGGCAATTAATAATATAATAATCATGCCATGTCCCCGTAAAAGTGATAGTCATGGATATGTCATATAATCAGGCATCAGGGGTGGTAGTGTCCAGTCAAGAGTCATGATGTCAAGTCCATGTATTTGTACCGCATGAAAACATATCATAAACCATGTGTCAGGTACGGGTGTCAAGTATGTCATATCTCGAATACCGGGTCCATATATCGAGTACCGGTGTAAATACTAAGTGCCACAGTCATGAATATCATATCAAATGTAAAATGCCACATGTCAGTGTAAATACCGTGTGCCAGTGTCAGATGTCACGGGTCAAGTGTAGCATGGTAAATATCGGTGTCAACTATAGCAGGGTAAATACCGGTGTCAAATATAGCATGAAAATTATCGGAATTAATGTAGCATGGTAATTATTAGAATTAAATATAGCATGACAATTATCAGAATTAAATATGACAATTATCGGATTTAAATATAGCATGGCAAATGTTGGGATTAAATATAGCATGGTAATTATCGGAATTAATTATAACAATTATCGGAATTAAATATAACAAGGCAATTATTTACTAAAAATTATAATAGCAAGTATTAGGCATATTAAAGTATCCACATGTCAATATCATGTTGCAAATACCAAGGTAATTATTTTTAATTTAGTAAATAGCACTCGCCTGAAACCGGGACGAAAATACCGGTTAAAGTCCAGAAAATCGGCGACCCGCACGAGAATCCACTAGCCCGCAATTATATATATTAAAATATATATTTATAAATATTTATAAAAATTTTTAGAGAGGGAATGAGAGAGGAGAGAGAAAGTTGTAGGAAAAGAGAGAGAATATGGTGTTTTAAAAGGAAATTAGAAATAAATATGGAAGGGGGTAGAGTTGAAATAAGAGGGAAGTAATAAAGGAATAAAGAGGGGGGTATTTTTGGAATGAGGGGAAATAGGTGTTATTTAGGGAATGATTGAAAATTTTGAAATGATAGAAATAAAGAAAGAAAGAAAGGAAAGAAAGAAAGAAAAGAAAAGAGAAGATGGAGGGGGGATCGGCCGGCGGTGGCCGGCCGGCCTGCGGCGGCGGCGGCGGCGGCGGCGCCGGGAGGCAGGGCGCGCGCGGGTAGGGGGGAGGAGGAGGTGGTGTTGGGTGTTTGGGTTGTTGTTGTTGGTGTTGTTGGGTTGTTTGGTGGTGGAGGTGGTGATGGTGGTGGTGGTAGTTGTGGTGGTGGTGGTGGTGATTTGAGGTGTTGGGGAGGTAGAGGAGGAGGAGGAGGTGTTGTTGGGTTGATTAGAATGGAGAATTTGGTGGTGGTGATGGAGAATTTGGAGGTGGAGTTGTGGTAATGGAGGTGGGTTTATGGAGAAATTGGAGAAGGTGGGTGGTTGTTGGTGGTGGAATGAGGTGGTGTTGTGAAGAGGAGGTGTTGGGGAGTTGATTGGGTGTTTTAGAAGTGGCCGGAGGTGGTGGTGGTGAAGGTGGAGGCGGCGGCCGAGAGTGGGTGCGTGAGTGGAGTTGTGAGGAAGAAGATGAAGTATGGTTTTCTTTTGATTTTGATTTGGATTTTGTGTTGGAAAAATGAAGGATGAAGTGTTTAATAGGATGAGAGGAATGGGTTGGATTGATGGTATAGGGGTGGTGTAGGGCTGCGGCAGGCCATGGTTGTCGGGCGGCTGCGGGCGGCAACGGCGTGGGTTTAGCCGTTGATTAAGGGGAGAAGAATTAATGATAATAAATGAAAAGGAAATAAAAGAAAGGAAATTGAAAAAAAATATAAGAAAAAGAAATAAAATATTTAAAAAAAATTTTTATTATATATTATATTTGTTAAAATTTTTGGTAGCAAAAGTAGGAGAGTAGAGGAAGAAAAAGCCAGAAAAGAAATCGCCGGTAAAAATATTATTATTTAAATAAGGCGAAAATTTGACTGTTTCAGAAACGTACCGAAAAATTCTCAAAAATAGCAAATATTATTCTAAGATACACGGTGAAATCGGATTTGAGAAATTCGATGTAGTTTTCAAATTAAAAATCCTGGAATCTTCCGGCAATACCGGCCGACACCAGGATCGGTCAAATTTTGATAAATTTTAAAAAATCCCAAAAAATGTTTTTAGCTAGAAAATGATATTCTAAGATATACTGTGAAAGCCATTTTTGAAAATTCATTCCCATTTGAAAATTAAAAATCCAGGAATCAGTCAGCGATACCGACCGACACCGGTTTTGGAGATTTTGCAGAAAAATTTCAGAAAATTCCAGAAAATCATGAAAAATCTAAAATATTAGAAAACAGTCTCTGAAACTAAAATCAGTCAAATCGGGCTACCAAAAAGTCAAATCGGGCTACTGGCTGGTATTGGGTTCCCGGTCCGGGTCAGGGCTTACCCTCGGTCTGAGAATCCAAATCCGATACTCAAGAACATAAGTAATAACAACTCAAAAACACATACAGGAAGGAAATTGAGCTATATAGTCGAAAAAATTTTGGGACTCGTATCTGGGTACGTATCCTGGGTACAGGGTGCTACAATCTACCCACCTAACAAAAATTTCGTCCTCGAAATTTCTATAAGAAAAGAAATGAACATGGAAATAAATAATTGATAAGACTAGAGATGGAGTACAAGGGAATATTACCACTCAAGGCTCGAACAGATGCGGGTAACGGTCACGAATGACATCTTCCCGCTCCCAAGTCGCTTCTCCCGGACTATGCCTGTTCCATAAAACAAGCACCAATGGGATGGTCCGGTTCTTCAGGGTCTTGACACTTCTGTCCACAATAGCCATTGGTTGCTCAATATATGACAAATCCGACTGCAACTCCAATTCTGAATAATCCAATACATGGCTCTCATCCCTGATGTATCTTCTCAGCTGTGACACATGAAACACATTGTGCACTCCTTCCAGTGATGGCGGCAACGCCAATCTGTAGGCCACTTCTCCAACTCGCTCCAATATCTCAAACGGGCCTATATACCTCGGACTCAGCTTCCCACGTGCACCAAATCTGATCACTCCCTTGGTCGGAGATATCTTCAGAAATACATGCTCTCCTGCCTGAAACTCCAAGGTCTTCTATGGGAATCTGCCCAACTCTTCTGTCTGTCTTGTGCTGCCCGAAGGTGCTCTTGGATGGTCCTGATCTTGTCCACTGCCTGTACTATCACATCCGGTCCCAAATGCCTTCTCTCACCAACTTCATCCCAACATAATGGTGATCTGCATCTTCTGCCGTAAAGGGCTTCGAATGGAGCCATCTTGATGCTCGCCTGATAACTATTATTGTAGGAAAACTCTGCCAAATGTAGATGGTCTTCCCACGATCCCTTGAAGTCTATCATACAAGCCCTCAACATGTCTTCTAGGATCTGAATGGTCCGTTCAGACTGTCCGTCTGTCTCTGGATGATAAGATGTGCTGAACTTCAGACGGGTCCCCAGACTCTCTTGAAGGCTCTCCCAGAAGCGAGATCTGAACCTCGTGTCCCTGTCCGACACGATACTCACAGGAACTCCATGCAGTCGAACAATCTCTTTCATGTACTTGTCTGCTAGAAGCTCCGTAGATTGCCCCACTCTGAATGGTATGAAATGTGCTGACTTAGTGAGACGGTCAACAACTACCCATACTGCATTGTTCCCCTTTGGACTGCGGGGTAGAGCAGTGACAAAATCCATAGTAACATGCTCCCACTTCCATTCGGGTATTGGCAAAGGTTGTAGTAATCCAGCTGGTCTCTGGTGTTCAGCCTTCACTTGCTGACACACTAGACACTTTGCCACAAATTGTGCGATCTCCCTCTTCATCGCATTCCACCAGAAATGTCGCTTCAGATCCTGATACATCTTAGTTCCTCCAGGGTGTATAGAGTAAGCTGAGCTGTGGGCCTCAGCCAATATCTTCTGTCTAATCTCCCCCTGAGGCACACAAATTCTACCCCTGAAATAGAGTGCACCATCAGGATGAATGCAAACATCTGATCTCAGTCCCGCTTCCACTTGCTCTCTGAACTTCAACAGTCTGGGATCTTCTTTCTGAGCTTCTCTGATCTCCTCCATTAGTGTCGGCTGGATCTGAAATGCCATCAACTGCACGGATCCACTGGTCTTCCGAATCACCATCAAATCTAGCCGCCTCATCTCCTTGAGTAGCTCCTTCTGCTGAGTGAGCAACATAACCATGTTGGCTTCAGGTCTTCTACTTAGGGCATCTGGCACAACATTAACCTTACCAGGATGATACTGCAGATCTATATCATAATCTGCCATCAATTCAAGCCATCGCCTCTGCCTCATGTTCAACTCCTTCTGAGTGAAGATGTACTTCAAGCTCTTATGATCAGTGTAAATCAACACTCGGTCACCAAGCAAGTAATGTCTCCATATCTTCAACGCGAAGATCACAGCTGCCAACTCTAGATCATGCGTTGGATAGTTCTTCTCATGAGGCTTCAACTGCCTGGATGCATAAGCCACCACATGTCCATGCTGCATCAATACGCATCCAAGGCCCTTCCCTGAGGCATCACAATACACAACCATACCTCCTGTCCCTGAAGGAGTCTTCAAGATTGGAGCCGAAATCAACTTGTTCTTCAACTCCTCAAAAGCAGACGCACACTCCTCAGTCCATAAGTACTTCTCTCCTTTCCTGGTCAGCTTGGTCAATGGAGCTGCAATCTTCGAGAAGTCCTGTACGAACCTCCGATAATATCCAGCTAGTCCGATGAAGCTCCTGATCTCTGTTACGGACTTCGGAGTCGGCCAATCCTTCACCGCCTGAATCTTGCTGGGATCCACCGAGATTCCTTCCTTAGAAACAATATGGCCCAAGAATGCTATACTCTCCAGCCAGAACTCACACTTGCTAAGCTTGGCATGGAGCTGCTCCAGTCGGAGAGTCTGTAGCACAATCCTCAGATGCTCCGCATGCTCCTCTTTATTCTTGGAATAGACCAAAATATCATCAATGAATACCAATACAAATTTATCCAGATAGGGAGAGAAGATCCTATTCATCAAGTCCATGAAGACTGCTGGGGCATTTGTAACTCCAAAAGGCATAACTAAGAACTCATAATGACCATAACGAGTCCTGAATGCCGTCTTCTGGATGTCTTCCTTCTTCACCTTCAACTGATGGTACCCCGACTGCAGATCTAACTTCGAGAACACCTGGGCCCCATGAAGTTGATCAAAGAGATCATCAATCCTTGGCAACGGGTACTTGTTCTTGATGGTGACCTTGTTCAACTCCCTGTAATCAATGCACAACCTCTTGCCACCATCCTTCTTATTTGCCAACAGCACTGGTGCTCCCCATGGTGAAGTACTCGGTCTAATCAGACCTTTGCTTGAATACTCCAGCAGCTGCTCCTTCAATATAGCTAATTCTGTTGGCGCCATCCGGTACGGTGCTTTAGAGATGGGAGTCGCTCCTGGAATAAGGTCAATAGAGAACTCCACAACTCTATCAGGTGGAAGTCCTGATATCTCCTCAAATACATCTGGGAATTCATTCCACACTGACACTGTCTTCTTCTCTTCAGCAGTGGCACACTCCAGTTGGTCTTCCTTCCGGAGGGACTTGCGCTCTCCAAAGAACTGAAACTCCGGTTGGTGTGGGATCCTGAAGATCACCTTCTTCTCCCGACAGTCGATCACCGCATGATACTTGCTAAGCCAAGTCATGCCTAGGATCACATCGTACCCTCCAGTGTCCAGTACGAACATGTCGGCTTCTAACTTCCTGCCACATAGCTCCACATTGCATGCCTTGCAGATCTTGTTAGTTATAGCTATCCCATTCCCCGTACTAATTTCCCATTGGTCACCCATACAGACTAGGGGTATAGAATGCAAGGCAGTAAATCTACTGGATATGAAGCAGTGTGATGCACCGGAGTCAAAAAGTGATAAGACTGGAACTGAGTGGACCAAAATTGTACCTGCCACCACCTCTCCAGATGCCTCGGCTTCCTCTGCTGTCAGATTGTAGGCCTGGCCTCTCCCGCGGCCTACTCCAGTCCTGAGTCCCCTCTGAGCCTGACCCAGATTCCGACGCTGGGGAGGAAGTGGAGCTCCTCTGCCTGCAGGTCCTGGATTCCTCCTCATCGGTGGTGCTGAAAGTGCTGGGGGAGCTGCTCGAGCTGGAGGCACTGATGGTGCCACTCGTGCTGGAAGTGCTGGTGGTGCTGGAGCTGCATTCCAGCTCCTCTTGAATGGACACTCTCCCACCGAGTGGTTACCGGATCCGCATGCCAAACACAGTCCATTGGCCATACGACAGTTCTGCTGGTTGTGTCCGGGTTTCTGGCAGTACCTACACACAAGCTGCTGAGGAGGAGGCCGAAAAGGTCGCTTGGCCACTGGGGCACCAAGAGCTCTGACTGGAATCCCCCTGTGCACCTGCTGGAACTGGCGCTTCATCGGCTTGTACTGCAGCTCAATCCTCCTCTTCTTCTCTAACCCTTGCTCCACATCACGGGCAATAGAAAGGACCTGGGAGTACGTCTTCAGCTGGTGGGGTATAAGCAACATCTGAATATCCACCCTCAGTCCTTGCTGAAATCGGCTAGCCCTCTTCTCCTCGTCGGCCACCATATATGGTGCAAACCGACTAAGTCTCAGAAATTCGGCAGCATATTCATCCACTGACCGATTCCACTGCTGCAGCCTAATAAACTGCTCCTCCATCTCCTTCTGAGCAGTTGCAGGGAAAAACCTCTCATAGAAGCTCTTCGAAAACTGATTCCAAGAGATAGGCTTCTCTAGCCTCGCCTCCTCGGCTAGCCACCAAGTCCTTGCCACATCTTTCAGCTGGATCTTGGCCACTTCCACCTGGTTATCAGCAGGAATTCTGGCCGCCTTCAGAAGGTCGGTCATGTCTATCAACCATTGTTCGGCATCCAAGGGCTTCTCTGTGCCTGAAAATTCTGCTGGCTGCAATCTCCGAAAATCTGAAATAGTACCCGGCCTCTGCTCCCGAGGCGCAGTCAGCAATCCTTGCCGCAGAAGCTCTACCTGCTGCTGCTGGCTATCCATCATCCCCTGGAGTAGCCTCATCATGTCGCTCTCCCCGTTCGGACTTTCACGGGAAGTACTGGGACCGTTCCGTGTCCCCCGCCTTTCCATATTCGAGCCGACTGAAAAGGTGATGAAATAAGGAACTTCATGAGATTTCGGAAATCAAGGGATGGATTTCAAGCAAAGAATAGATAACTTTGTACTTGTAATTGGAATACATAATAAGGACTCGTGTGACTCAGTCGCAAATTAACACAACATTAATTTGCAGACTGGCTGTATTGAAGGTGTGAGAGCCTAGGCTCTGATACCAACCTGTGGCGCCCCGATCCCGGAGGGTACGGAGACGCCACTGCGACGTACATACGCAGGGCGATGGAACCATCCCGTATGTACGCTAAGCATCAATACAACACAATACAGGAATCAGAGTGCGGAAAATACGTGATATTATACATTCCAATACAATACAGTACAAGTACTTAGTTATCACGAATTGTGACATAATATTACATCACCAGGTACTACAAAAGTAGGACTGTACAGAAATACAAAAGATAAACTCACGAGCTGGAAGAGTGAGAATCTCGTGAGCGGAAAAGACTAGGCGGAACTACTGCTGATCTGCCTGCTCCTCGAGGTAGGCCTGATCCTCAGCTGATGGGTCCACCTCAGTCCAACCTGACAAATCTGAACATACAAATCCAGGGTTGTTAGTGGGCAACCCAGCGAGTGCATAAAGAAGCCAAGTGGCAAATATAAATAAAAGTAAGTGCATCATGCCAAGTATAATGTACCAAGATAAATAAACATGGAATAATCACAATGAATAGCGAATCATGAAATAAAGCATGTGTAGCAGGTCATGTAATCAAGTTAGCAAGCATGGGGTAACTAAATGGTAAGTAACAGTAGTCATGTAGCCATAAGTCAATTATCAAGTTATTATTATTAAGACTCGTTCAATTTGTATGTTTCGGTATATGACCGGTGCCATATACCTCTGCATACAAATCAAGCGAGACAAGTTATTGGAAATTGATGGGGAACGACGAACCATGTTTAGAATGGGTCCCGTGCATGCCCGGGACAACGGTCCAGGAGTATCCGGTACTGAGCCGGAACGTACCGCTAGGTACCGGGACTTACTATATGCCCGAAGGTCTTAATATACGCCCGAACAGGAATAGAGTGTCACCGTTCCCCACAGGATATACCTAGGGGATTATAGCACACCCGGACAGGCAGGCAAGGGGGTAGGGGTGCCAGTACACCCCTCGGAAGCGCCTGGTGGCCTACCAGGTCGAATCCTACAGGAAGTTGTACAACATATTTATGGCCACCATAAACACAGAAGCTATATCGATACCCATCAATTTCCCCCATCCCGGTGTAAGTTATTTAAATATGACAGAGTTTCATACAATAATGTTTACAGGGTATTCACAAATTTACAATATCCATGGTTATCCTATTACGGGGATCAACAGGAGTATAATATCAGGAGTAATATCAAGAGTCTCCCTATTTCAGGGGTCCAAGTATACAGGAGTACAGGAGTTCAGGAGTACCAAATATCTGGCAATTAATAATATAATAATCATGCCATGTCCCCGTAAAAGTGATAGTCATGGATATGTCATATAATCAGGCATCAGGGGTGGTAGTGTCCAGTCAAGAGTCATGATGTCAAGTCCATGTATTTGTACCGCATGAAAACATATCATAAACCATGTGTCAGGTACGGGTGTCAAGTATGTCATATCTCGAATACCGGGTCCATATATCGAGTACCGGTGTAAATACTAAGTGCCACAGTCATGAATATCATATCAAATGTAAAATGCCACATGTCAGTGTAAATACCGTGTGCCAGTGTCAGATGTCACGGGTCAAGTGTAGCATGGTAAATATCGGTGTCAACTATAGCAGGGTAAATACCGGTGTCAAATATAGCATGAAAATTATCGGAATTAATGTAGCATGGTAATTATTAGAATTAAATATAGCATGACAATTATCAGAATTAAATATGACAATTATCGGATTTAAATATAGCATGGCAAATGTTGGGATTAAATATAGCATGGTAATTATCGGAATTAATTATAACAATTATCGGAATTAAATATAACAAGGCAATTATTTACTAAAAATTATAATAGCAAGTATTAGGCATATTAAAGTATCCACATGTCAATATCATGTTGCAAATACCAAGGTAATTATTTTTAATTTAGTAAATAGCACTCGCCTGAAACCGGGACGAAAATACCGGTTAAAGTCCAGAAAATCGGCGACCCGCACGAGAATCCACTAGCCCGCAATTATATATATTAAAATATATATTTATAAATATTTATAAAAATTTTTAGAGAGGGAATGAGAGAGGAGAGAGAAAGTTGTAGGAAAAGAGAGAGAATATGGTGTTTTAAAAGGAAATTAGAAATAAATATGGAAGGGGGTAGAGTTGAAATAAGAGGGAAGTAATAAAGGAATAAAGAGGGGGGTATTTTGGAATGAGGGGAAATAGGTGTTATTTAGGGAATGATTGAAAATTTTGAAATGATAGAAATAAAGAAAGAAAGAAAGGAAGAAAGAAAGAAAAGAAAAGAGAAGATGGAGGGGGGATCGGCCGGCGGTGGCCGGCCGGCCTGCGGCGGCGGCGGCGGCGGCGGCGCCGGGAGGCAGGGCGCGCGCGGGTAGGGGGGAGGAGGAGGTGGTGTTGGGTGTTTGGGTTGTTGTTGTTGGTGTTGTTGGGTTGTTTGGTGGTGGAGGTGGTGATGGTGGTGGTGGTAGTTGTGGTGGTGGTGGTGGTGATTTGAGGTGTTGGGGAGGTAGAGGAGGAGGAGGAGGTGTTGTTGGGTTGATTAGAATGGAGAATTTGGTGGTGGTGATGGAGAATTTGGAGGTGGAGTTGTGGTAATGGAGGTGGGTTTATGGAGAAATTGGAGAAGGTGGGTGGTTGTTGGTGGTGGAATGAGGTGGTGTTGTGAAGAGGAGGTGTTGGGGAGTTGATTGGGTGTTTTAGAAGTGGCCGGAGGTGGTGGTGGTGAAGGTGGAGGCGGCGGCCGAGAGTGGGTGCGTGAGTGGAGTTGTGAGGAAGAAGATGAAGTATGGTTTTCTTTTGATTTTGATTTGGATTTTGTGTTGGAAAAATGAAGGATGAAGTGTTTAATAGGATGAGAGGAATGGGTTGGATTGATGGTATAGGGGTGGTGTAGGGCTGCGGCAGGCCATGGTTGTCGGGCGGCTGCGGGCGGCAACGGCGTGGGTTTAGCCGTTGATTAAGGGGAGAAGAATTAATGATAATAAATGAAAAGGAAATAAAAGAAAGGAAATTGAAAAAAAATATAAGAAAAAGAAATAAAATATTTTAAAAAAAATTTTATTATTATATATTATATTTGTTAAAATTTTTGGTAGCAAAAGTAGGAGAGTAGAGGAAGAAAAAGCCAGAAAAGAAATCGCCGGTAAAAATATTATTATTTAAATAAGGCGAAAATTTGACTGTTTCAGAAACGTACCGAAAAATTCTCAAAAATAGCAAATATTATTCTAAGATACACGGTGAAATCGGATTTGAGAAATTCGATGTAGTTTTCAAATTAAAAATCCTGGAATCTTCCGGCAATACCGGCCGACACCAGGATCGGTCAAATTTTGATAAATTTTAAAAAATCCCAAAAAATGTTTTTAGCTAGAAAATGATATTCTAAGATATACTGTGAAAGCCATTTTTGAAAATTCATTCCCATTTGAAAATTAAAAATCCAGGAATCAGTCAGCGATACCGACCGACACCGGTTTTGGAGATTTTGCAGAAAAATTTCAGAAAATTCCAGAAAATCATGAAAAATCTAAAATATTAGAAAACAGTCTCTGAAACTAAAATCAGTCAAATCGGGCTACCAAAAAGTCAAATCGGGCTACTGGCTGGTATTGGGTTCCCGGTCCGGGTCAGGGCTTACCCTCGGTCTGAGAATCCAAATCCGATACTCAAGAACATAAGTAATAACAACTCAAAAACACATACAGGAAGGAAATTGAGCTATATAGTCGAAAAAATTTTGGGACTCGTATCTGGGTACGTATCCTGGGTACAGGGTGCTACAGCGGCTTTGTTTAAATGTGATGGTCAAGATTGAAATCACCTTGGGGGGGGGGGAGTGAATAGGTGATGGCTAAAAACAATGACAAATAATGTGGAATTAAAAACAACTAATGCTATAAAAATACTATAAGCAAATAACAAACCCACACAATTAAAATAATATAGCACAAGATATATCTAGCACATGATGATTAAGACAATAGTAGCATGCAAGATATAAGAGGAATGAGTTGAGTTGAGAAATAGAGAGAAGGCAATCGCAAACACGAGAATATGTTTTGAGGTTCGAGTCACTGCTTTACGTTCCCTCCCGTCTTCACCGCAATGAAGGATTTCTACTATTCTTTGATCCCGCAAGATCACTAACTCTACACATTCTCGCAAGAACAATTAGACCCGCAAGTCCTCTTACTCGGTGCCGCAACACCTACAATCACAAACCCTCAAGCTCGTAAAAGGCTGCAACTTTTACAACTCTTTGAATACAAGAAGTGATATCTCTCCTACGTTACAAATGGCTCACAATACAATCCTGTATCCAAGGTAGAGGAATTGAAGTTATGAGATTGTGAGAGTGAGAAAATCTTTGAAGTATATGGATTGAAACTCAAAGCTCGAAAACTTGTATTTAGAATTATGGCTAAAAAATGATCTCTTTTGAAAGTCTTGTCTAAATCTCTTGAAAATCTTAAACATAATACTTAGCAAAAGTTCTTAGGGTTTTTCTACAGTACCCATATTTATAGAGGACCAAAATAGAAGAGAGAAACCCAAGATAACTGTTATTGATTAACTCAGAAAAGACAAATTAAAAACATAGCCATTTGGGGTTGTCAGGTTTTAATAAGCCCGTCGACCGCCAACGGTCATATTTCTAACCGTTGAGGATAGCGGTTGACCAAGCGGTTGACCGAATCTAACGGAGAACTTTGATGTCTCAGTCGGTCGACCGGTCGGTCAAATAGAGAGCACCGCCCTTACACGTGGTCGATTGGGCGGTCGACTGTCGTGCACAAGCTATACTTGTGTATGTCTGTGCAAAATCGGTCGACCGCTCGGTCGACCGACAGAACAATCAGCTCTGCATGTCGGTCGATCAGACGGTCGATTGACAAAGGGTCAAAATTCATACCTGGGAATGTTTTGAATTTATTTTTAATTTTTCACTAAAACACTCTGAAATCTCTATACAAAACTAAGTTCATGTATATATTTGAAGCTCAAATATGTGGGATCTTAGATCAACACAAAGAATATAGTTTTGAACTTGTTTTTGTAGATATTGAAATTCTTTTTCAAGAATATTCTTTTCAAAACCATAAATCAACATTTTGTAAAAGATCTAAACTCTCAAAATTCTTTTCAAGAATTTAGAAACAAAACACAATAAATCTCTTGTGTGTGTGAGAATCTCATGAGCGATCCAAACTTCTAAACTTGGTTTTGACAAAACTAAATCTTACATTGTAATTTGTTTTAAAAATAAAAACAGTTCTTCTAGAGTGTTTCAACTTGCAACTCTCTTGATCTCTTGAGCTTGACTCCATCCTTCAGTATTGTGTATGTGTTCTTGATGCTTGGGCTCTTGGATTACTTTGTTGTTAGCTTCAAAACCTGTGAGTCTTTTGGAGACGCTAAACATAACTATAATAATTTTTATAAACATGTAACTTTAAACAAACAAAAATCATTAGTACTAATAACTTCATGAGATAATCATCATCAAAACTAAGGTGAAGGGCTTTTGGGCCAACAAAGATCTGTTTTTCCAATTTTTGTTTTCTATAATGGAGGGAACTAAATTTGAATTTTTGAAAATCCATTGTCATTGTTTTCGTTTATTCTTTTTTTTTTCATGATGCTGTTTGATGTTTGACATGTGTGCATCTGTGTTTTTCTACATAGGCTGAAAAATTGTGTTGTATTTACTTAAACATTGCTGCTTCATTGCTTATTACATATGATATAATCATGAGATAGGGGGCACACTCACTTCTTGTGGTATTTCTTTATTAATATTCTTCATATAGAAGCCTTCTAACTCGTCTCTTTATCAATTTAGGTTGTCCAAAGATTTCAAGAACTCTTCTCCCAGACAAAGTACAAGGAGGCTGCTGAGCTTGCTGCAGACTCTCCACAAGGCATCCTAAGGACTCCTGAGACTGTTGCCAAATTTCAGGTTTTTTTTTTCTTATTGCTCTCCAACTCTCTTTTTTTGTTCTTATGGTTATACGAGTTGCTTCTTCTTCTTCTTATTGTTATTATTATTATTAATTTTTGTTTCAATTTTCACCTGAGTTTATGATGCTTTAATACTGTGCACCATGTTCCTTGTTGAATCCTAAATATATTGTGGCGACAATAAGGAAAAAACTCAATATGCTTCAGCTTAGACTATTGTCTTACAGTTTTCTGTTGAAGAAAAACTACACTTACAGTTTTTCCTCATTTTCTATTTTCGTGCTGGATAATGCAGAGTGTTCCTGTGCAAGCTGGGCAAACGCCACCATTGTTGCAGTACTTTGGGACATTGCTAACAAAGGGAAAACTCAATGCATTTGAATCGTTGGAGTTATCTCGTCTTGTTGTGAATCAGAACAAGAAAAATCTTCTGGAAAATTGGTTAGCTGAGGACAAGCTTGAGTGCAGTGAAGAATTGGGCGATCTTGTAAAGGTGAAAATTTAAACTTTCTTCTGCTACAAAATTTATGAACTAGTTGGTGGTTTGCTGTGATGCTTTAAATCGGTTACTGTTCTTGCAGTATCTATGCTGGCATTGCTATTATTTGTAATTAATTTTCTCTTTGCTTCCATCTTAGACTGTTGATAATGACCTTGCTCTGAAAATATACATAAAAGCACGGGCTACCCCAAAAGTTGTTGCTGCATTTGCTGAGAGAAGGGAGTTTGACAAGATTCTCATCTACTCAAAGCAGGTGATGTACATAGTTAATATCAAGTTGGTTTCTTTATTTTGTTTGTCATGGAAACATGTTACTGACCATACTGATAATTAATACATGAAAACTGGACTAATGGTGGATTTGATTTGTTCCATTATTTGTTGCAGGTTGGGTACACACCAGATTATCTTTTTCTTCTCCAAACCATTCTGAGATCAGATCCTCAGGTATTTTAAATTCATTTCTTTCTACTAAATGTGCACATATTGCTTTTGAACTAGTACGTTCTGAACATATCATATACATAAAAGTTTTGATATTTTCAAATTTAACTTATTGGTTTCTTTTCTCAAGGCACTCTTCTCCAGATAGCAATAAAGACATTATTTTTTTCTTTCTTTTGCTAATTTACTTGAATATTCATATTGAACATTCATATTATGTGTAGCTTTAATTATGGATTCTGAACCGGTTTCATTCTCAATCTGTAAAATTTTCTTGCAGGGAGCAGTGAATTTTGCTCTTATGATGTCTCAAATGGAAGGTGGTTGTCCAGTTGATTACAATACCATCACTGATCTCTTCCTTCAGGTTTAATGATTCTCATTTTCTTTTGTTTTTTATGTAAATTGGTTGCTGGATAGCTTTATATACCTAACTGCAAAGTTGTTTGCGCTTAAGTTCTGATGACTTTTATCACTCCCTAGGCTTTATTCCACCCTTAGTAACATCTTCTAATTTTTGTGGAAACTGCAGAGAAACTTGATCCGAGAGGCAACCGCATTTTTGTTGGATGTCCTGAAACCAAATTTGCCAGAACATGCTTTCCTTCAAACAAAGGTGAGAGGTTCATAAGATTTACATGTCATGAAATATATGTTTTGATCATATTCAGTATTATCCTCATATTTTTGCACTGTAACTGTGGCACAGGTGTTGGAGATCAATCTTGTGACGTATCCAAATGTTGCAGATGCCATATTAGCTAATGGGATGTTCAGTCACTATGATCGACCTAGGATAGGTCAGCTATGTGAAAAGGCTGGCCTGTATATTCGAGCTCTTCAGGTTGAATTCTTGTCTTGTGTAAATTAATTTTTTCATCCTTTTGCTTTGAGTGTGGGATTCACATTGTCTCATTATTGCAGCATTACACAGAATTGCCCGATATCAAGCGTGTCATCGTGAATACTCATGCGATTGAGCCACAGGTTGGTTATCGTTGTCCATATCAATTGGTCTATGTCCTATTGTAAAACTAACTTTGATGTCTTGTGCTGCCAGGCTCTTGTGGAATTTTTTGGGACTCTTTCAAGGGAGTGGGCTCTTGAGTGCATGAAAGATCTTTTGCTTGTAAATTTGAGAGGAAATCTTCAGATAATTGTGCAGGTTGCTTTATTTGTTTCATTTCTCCATTTTCTGTCTCATTACTTGAGTCTATGAGGTAGAGGTTCTTAATAAAAATGTTTTGCAGACTGCCAAAGAATATTCTGAGCAGTTGGGTGTTGATGCTTGCATTAAGCTTTTTGAGCAATTCAAGTCCTATGAAGGCCTTTACTTCTTCCTTGGATCATATCTTAGCTCTAGGTATTCTTCATTTTTGATGTTCTTAGAACTGGCAAAGCCAACAAATTACTTATCTTATTCCTCTTATATGTTGCAGTGAAGATCCAGATATACACTTCAAGTATATTGAGGCAGCAGCTAAAACTGGGCAGATCAAGGAAGTTGAACGGGTAACAAGAGAATCAAATTTCTATGATGCTGAAAAGACGAAGAATTTTCTTATGGAAGCCAAGCTTCCAGATGCACGCCCCCTTATAAATGTCTGTGATCGTTTTGGCTTCGTTCCTGATCTGACTCACTACTTGTACACAAACAACATGCTTCGGTATATTGAAGGCTATGTTCAGAAGGTACAATTCTCCTCAAAGATTAAATCAATCCATATGCTTTAGCTGATAGTTCTTGATAGTGAAGCCTGATTGAAGATTAGCTTTACATAAAATGTGCAAGCATGCTTAGATTATTGGAACTGTTCGTACTTCTTTCTATAGGTGAATCCAGCCAATGCTCCTTTGGTGGTTGGCCAACTTCTAGATGACGAGTGCCCTGAAGATTTCATTAAAGGTCTTATTCTTTCAGTCCGTTCTCTCCTCCCTGTAGAGCCTCTTGTGGATGAATGTGAGAAGAGGTTTGTGGCAGAGCACTTCATTCTACTAAATACTTTCCTATCCCTCGGATGTCTAATGTTCTCACTTTCTTCCTTGTCTACTACTATAGGAATCGTCTTCGATTACTCACACAATTCTTGGAACATCTTGTGAGTGAGGGAAGCCAAGATGTTCATGTCCACAATGCCTTGGGGAAAATTATCATTGATAGCAATAACAATCCTGAACATTTTCTCACCACCAACCCATACTATGATTCAGGTGTTGTTGGTAAATATTGTGAGAAGAGGGATCCAACTCTTGCAGTTGTTGCTTACAGACGAGGACAATGTGATGATGAACTCATAAATGTTACAAACAAGAACTCTTTGTTCAAATTGCAGGCCAGGTGTGAATTATATTTCATTGTATCCAAGAGTTTCTCTTCTATTGTGCTCTAATTGTTACCTTTTCATCCTTTGATGGCATTTTTATATCTTTCCCCCTCCAAATTTCAGATATGTTGTGGAGAGGATGGACTCTGATCTGTGGGAGAAAGTGCTTCTTCCTGACAATGAGTATAGAAGACAGCTTATTGATCAAGTTGTTTCTACTGCTTTGCCTGAAAGCAAGAGCCCTGAACAAGTATCTGCAGCTGTTAAAGCTTTCATGACAGCTGATCTTCCTCATGAATTGATTGAACTGCTTGAGAAGATCGTGCTCCAAAATTCTGCCTTCAGTGGAAATTTCAATCTGCAAAACCTGCTTATATTAACGGCCATCAAAGCAGATGCATCAAGGGTGATGGATTATATCAATAGATTGGATAACTTTGACGGACCTGCAGTTGGAGAGGTTGCTGTTGAGGCACAGTTGTACGAGGAAGCCTTCGCCATTTTTAAGAAGTTTAACTTGAATGTGCAGGCAGTCAATGTTCTTTTGGATAACATCGAAAGCATTGACCGGGCAGTAGAGTTTGCTTTCCGTGTTGAAGAAGATGCAGTTTGGAGTCAGGTAGCGAAGGCTCAGCTACGTGAAGGGCTGGTTAGTGATGCAATTGAGTCGTTTATTCGTGCAGATGATGCAAACCATTTCTTGGAAGTTATTCAGGCTGCTGAGAATGCGAATGTATACCATGACTTGGTGAAGTACTTGCTGATGGTCAGGCAGAAGGCAAAAGAGCCAAAGGTGGACAGTGAACTCATATATGCATATGCGAAGATTGATAGGTTGAGTGATATAGAGGAATTTATCCTTATGCCAAACGTTGCAAATCTCCAAAACGTTGGTGATCGTCTTTATGATGAAGCCCTATATGAAGCTGCGAAGATCATATTTGCCTTCATTTCGAACTGGGCAAAACTGGCTGTTACGCTAGTTAAGCTCAAACAGTTCCAAGGTGCAGTTGATGCAGCTCGCAAAGCAAACAGCTCAAAGACATGGAAGGAGGTCTGCTTTGCTTGTGTGGATGCTGAAGAGTTCCGCTTGGCACAAATCTGCGGTCTGAATATTATTGTACAGGTGATCTTTACCCTCCTGGAACTCTTTTTCACAATTTTGTTCTAATTCTAGTAACTATTGTTCCGTCTTGAGGACCTTGCTAGTGCACATCTAATAAGTTACTACCTTTACTAATGTCGTCAACACTGCAGGTGGATGACTTGGAAGAAGTTAGTGATTATTACCAGAACAGAGGATGCTTCAATGAGCTGATCTCACTTATGGAGAGTGGCCTTGGACTGGAACGAGCTCATATGGGCATTTTCACTGAGTTGGGAGTTTTGTATGCAAGATATCGTCCAGAGAAACTTATGGAGCATATTAAACTGTTTTCAACAAGACTTAATATTCCCAAGCTTATCCGTGCTTGTGATGAGCAACAGCATTGGAAGGAGCTCACCTATCTGTATATACAGTATGATGAATTCGACAATGCTGCCACCACTATTATGAACCACTCTCCAGATGCCTGGGACCACATGCAGTTCAAAGATGTTGCTGTCAAAGTGGCAAACGTTGAGCTGTACTACAAGGCAGTTCATTTCTACTTGCAGGAGCATCCCGATCTTATCAATGATCTTCTCAATGTTCTTGCTCTTCGTGTGGATCATACACGTGTTGTGGACATCATGAGGAAGGTGTGTGTTCATTTGTCACTGTTGATCTGTTACTAATGTGGACTATCTTATTTCTCATCAGCTGCTTTTGGAAATCCTTGTTTCCTAGTAGATATTTACAGTCAAATGCTAGATATCCTTTTTTTTTTTTTGTGTGAACCTCTTCCTGTTTTCCCTTTCTCCTGGATACAGGCTGGCCACTTGCATCTTGTGAAACCATATATGGTCGCAGTACAGAGCAATAACGTATCTGCTGTGAATGAAGCTTTGAATGAAATCTATGTTGAGGAAGAGGATTATGACAGGCTAAGGGAATCCATTGATTTGCATGACAACTTTGATCAGATAGGCCTTGCACAGAAGGTAATTGTGTTGTTTATTATTATTTTAATAAAAATAGTCGCATTAGCATGGGTAGGTTGTTAATATAGAAGTAAGAACGTATGGTAATTGGTTATTTTGGTACAAGCAGATTGAAAAGCATGAGCTGCTTGAAATGAGACGGGTTGCTGCATATATCTATAAGAAAGCAGGAAGATGGAAGCAATCCATTGCTCTGTCCAAGAAGGACAAAATGTACAAAGATTGTATGGAGACATGCTCTCAATCTGGTGATCGCGAGCTCTCAGAGGAGTTGCTTGTTTACTTCATTGAGCAGGTAACCCGCTTAACTTTCTATCAATCTACCTTCAGCTTGACATGAACTTCCTATGTTTCATTTGCATGACATTTTCACCCATTGCTTTTCTTACTAGCTTACCATGAAATTCCCTTTTCATAGGAATTTGTGCCGTGCCGACTAAAAAGCATCAATATTGCTTAGTTATAGTCTTTAACGTAGTTTCCTTCAACTGTGCAAGCAATTCCTAGTTACCAGCTTTCGATGATATTCTTTCTTTTTCTGTCCAATTATTATCCAATCATATGTTCCTTTTCCACTCTGCCCAGCTTAGTTTTTAATATGCACGGACTTTTGAAGAAAATATTTTCCACTCTACTAGATCAATTATGTAGATTTCTTCTGCCTTTTATTTTTTTCTACTACCAAGGCACTTACTGTAACTTAACTATTGTTTTTTCTGAATTAACTATCTTGAGATTTGAAGAGTTATCTTCCTTTTGAGTATTTCCTTCCCTTCCCTTTCTTCTCCTTAACCAATTTCCGAATGTATTAACTCTATATAATGACAACATGAACAGTGGAGTCTCCAATCCTGATTTTGGGGCTTTGGCCATACAGCTATGCCAGGACACCCCTCTTGGGGACGCCCCCGTGTGTATTCTGAAAGAAAGAACAAAGTTATTTAATTTTTCACTTGGGAATGGAATCTGTAAATTTGGGGTTGATCAGTAAATAGCCAGCAAGCCTTAGCTTTATGATTTACTCAAAGCCACTGGCAGCAAGAACCTTGATATGTTCTTGGACAATAGGCTTGACAAAAATCATTATCCTCCCCGCATAACCCCTTTTTCATTCTTTATGGAATTCCTGAAAGATAATGTCTGATGAACCTTTTATTTATTTTTTTAATTTGCAGGGAAAGAAAGAATGCTTTGCTTCATGTCTCTTCATCTGTTATGACTTGATTCGGCCAGATGTAGCTCTTGAACTTGCATGGACCAACAATATGCTTGACTTTACTTTCCCATACCTTCTACAGGTCTGTTAGACATTTTATACATGTATTTTCCTTCTGCAATTGATTTTTTTCATCTTTGATTTTTGGTTCTGTTCACGGTATAAATATAACAGATTATCTCATTATTGATGTATATTATGGCAACTTGTGACATGACTGCAGTTTATTCGTGAATACACAAGTAAAGTGGACGAGCTCATGAAAGATAAGCTTGAGGCCATGAGCGAAGTGAGAGCCAAGGAGAAGGAAGAGAAGGACATGGTTGCTCAGCAGGTACTTTTGATGTACTCTTATGTTCCACAGTTTCTTTTTGGTGGCATCTATTTTTGTATTGTAAAAATGTGAGTTGATATACCGAATATTATGTGTTTTATGCAGAACATGTATGCGCAATTGCTACCTCTTGCATTGCCAGCACCGCCCATGCCCGGAATGGGAGGAGGAATGGGTGGCTCTTTTGGAGGCCCACCAGGCGTGGGACCGATGCCTCCAATGCCCCCGATGGGCGGAATGGGGATGCCTCCCTTTGGCATGCCTCCCATGGGAACTTACTAGAGAGGATGATTTTGGTTAAAGATTCATGCAAACATGTGCTAAGACTAAGACATGAAGTTGAGGATTTTGCTTGTACTGTTGGGGCAGCTCGACGAAGGAACAGCCATCCTGAAAGGAAAAGAGGAAATAAGCCACTCGTGTAATTTCATTGTAGGTTGTTATTATCAGTTGTATCTCCTTGATTTTCTCTCTATAGCTAGCAATTTTTTTTTTAATATTTTGGCTGCCGGTTGAGGCTGAGATGAGGATTTTTCTGGTTACTGAGCTTCTTGTGATGATAGTAGGGTTTATTCTGTTTGAATTGTCCGGTAATGGCTGGGTTTTATTTGTATATGCTCCCCCACGACTACCTGATATAGTCTGATTGTACTACCAGATAGTCTGATCCATCCAAATTTTCGTTGTTGTATATTTGTTTTTGATGTCTTGAGTAATTCTGGCCTGGATTTATTACACCTTCAAACTTTGATGTTCCTTTCTTTGCACTTCCAAATTTGAAGATCTTTTAGATGTCAACTAATTGGTGGATGTCCTACTATAAAGGTGAATAGGACTGGCTGAGGGAAGGAGTCTCTGGTCGAATTGTTCACAGCTTTTTTAGCTGGCAGTGGCAACTTTTGTAGTCTTTTCTTGTGCCAACGCTACAGTTTTTGTTGTCTTTCATTTTAAGAATCCAATTTTGATGCTAATTTCAGTGCCAAGGCTTCCCAAGTTAAATATTGCCTGGAATCCGCAACCTCTTTCTTTTTTCCTTCCTTGAGCCTGTTTTATCTTAGCTGAATCCAGATGGATGAAACCCTGTCCCATCATGCGTGAGTTATGTTTCTTGTTTCTTCCTAATACCTACTGCTACTCGCTACTGTTGCCTGCCAAGCAGATAGTGTCACTCATCGTGCTTGCAGATAGGGTCACTCATCGTGCTTTTCCTTACTGTGTTTTATGCCGCCACTGTTGCCCTCATCATTGCCAAATCAAACATTTTGTTCAGCAGTTACCGTAATGCTATTATTGTTGCTACCAGCACTAGCATCATCTGTATTGCTAACACCATTACTGTTGTTGTTATTGAAGTTGTCACTCTTGACGTCTTTGCTAGCTCGTCTTTATGTCACCACTAGCGCTTCCAGGGTCACATCTACTGCTATTGCTATTGTTTTATCTTTACTAGTATGGACACCATTGCCAGTAGCACTGTCACTGAATCATGATCCTACTTATTATTTGTCTTCACAATCACCATTGCTGGCATTATTGCTATCGTTATTGTTTATCCGCAACATCCTGTGTTAAATGTATTCTTGTACATAAAATGGGTGTGGTTTCAGAAACTCAAGACTGGAAAGGTTTGAGCATTTCTAAAAGTTTTTGATAATTCTAAAATGATACTCATTTTTCACTTTTGAAATTCATTTGGATTGATCCTCTCACATTCAAATAGAAAATTAGAATGATTTTCCTGCTCTATGTTTTTCATTTAGAGCCTTCCAGTGCATATAAAACAAGAGAAATCTAGGGTTTTTTTTTCCTACTTTTTATATTTCATACTCAGATGTGATCAATAAAGTGGATTATCATTCTTTGCTACATTGATATGTTGTCAGTCCCATTTCTCTCCCTAAAAGTTAGAAAATGGATGTTTCTTTTATTATAGTAATACATATGTTGAGGTGTTTTCTTCCCCGTTTTTCTCGTTCTAAAATGCAAAAAATCTATTATTTTATTCTCTTATTTTTTCCTCTGACTTAGCTATTTTTTTGACTATTTTAAAAGGGACATTTCGTTACCCTTATGTCACATCATAATTAAAAAAAAATTTAGCCCTATAATTTTATTTGCTTCAATTATTTTTTTTAAATCAATCACGCTCACTGTAACAGTGTTACGCACAAAAATGTTCCCCAATGACGGAAAAACTCAACGCAGAAACTGAAGTCTCATTTTTACTCTTTTTTTAACTTTTTACTGTTGTCTTGTGCCCCCCGCCCCCACCCCCACCCCCGGCGCAACACAAAAACCCCAAAACACACTCTCTTTGTCCGACCCCCGGCCGCCGTCGTCCGTTGATCCCGGCCAAGGTCGTTCGCCGACCACGTCTGTCGACGACCTCCGCGTCTCCGGTGGTAAGCATCTCTCTCTCTCTCTCTCTCTCTCTCTCTCTCTCTCTCTCTCTCTCTCTCGTCCTCGTCCCGTTTCCCCACTCCGCACCTCTCTCCTTCTCTCTCGACAGCTTTCCCCAACTGCCTCTGTCTTTCTTGTATTTGGGAATTTGAGTCATTTTGAATTTCAGTTGTGATAATTCTCTAATTTGAATATAAATGGTGATAATTAGATAATTTTAGGGAAATTTCCCTATAAATTTTGATAATTCTCCAATTTGAATATCCATTGTGATAATTAGGTAATTTGAGGGCAATTTGTATATAAATTTTGATAATTCTCCAATTTGATGCATTGTGATAATTAGATAATTTGAAGGCAATCTGTATATAAATTATGATAACTTGGCAATTTGAATATCGGTTGAGAAGCCAATTTGAATATAAATTGTGATAAATTTGAAGATTATTTGTGATTAATAATTGTGATAGATAGAGTAGTTAGAATATAATTGGGGTACATTCATCAAAATTGTGATAGTATGTCGTATTTATACAATAGAGATAGAGTTATCCAAATTTCTATAATTGTTCAAAACAATAATGTTGGTATACATGACTAATAAACATTTGTTTGAATGTAGAGTTGGATGAAAGGAAAGAACAATATTTGTTTTTCTTTCAATATAAAGACCATTTTTGGGTACATGTTCATATTTTAGTTGAGTTAGCGTTCCGTGATATTCATATTCTTGCTATTAGCTGTAGTTTAGTAGTTAGACCATGTGGTAAATTATTTATTAGATTTGGAATTAGGTAATGGCCAACAACGATGGGAATGTTGGTTCAATGGTAAATTAACAAGTGAAAGAGATAACAAACCAACATATGTTGATGGAATTGTAAAACCTATGAGAGTGAGAAATCAATGACAAGAAGTGAGTTGTTAGAGAAAGTGCATCAAGTTACAAAAATTAACACAAACAAGTACCAGCTTCGCATGACATGTAAGTGACCTATAGGTGATCATGATTATAGTGCTATACAAGTAAATGATGATGTAGCTATCTTTCTTAATTCATATCCGCATATTAAAACCGTAGAGTTGTATGTGGAGAAAGATTATGTGAGAGTTTATGGAGAATTCTCACATATGCTTAACTTGGACAATGAGCTAACCATCTAAATGTCATTGGTACAACACGTGTAGCGGTGTTAACTGGCCGGGCCGACAACCCGCATAGGCCGACCTGCTTTGGCAGGGGCATGGCCCTACCGACCTGGTAACCAGGCCAGACCCGGCCTGGGTTTGGCTCCCTCATATTTGGCGGCCACGGCCCTCCCAGGCTGGCACAGCTCGAGCATGGATTTTGGCACGGCCTGCCCGTGCCGGCTCGACCCTGCCAGGATGCAGCGCCCAACGACTCATTGAGTCTTTGGGCAGGGGCTGGCTCGACCCGACCTGAATGCAGCCCAACGGCTTTGAGCCATTGGGCAGGGGCGGTCCCACCTCCCCAACGGCTCAAAGAGCTATTGAGGGGAGTTTTTGCAATTTTTTTTACAAAACCCCCAAGCAGCTCCATCAACGGCTATTTTAGTCGTTGGGAGGCTATTTGTAATTTTTTTTTTGCAAATAGGCCCCCAACGGGTAGAATATTTGTAACGCCCCGATCCGGAGGGTACGAAGACGTTACTGCGACGTATATACGAAGGTCGGAAATACCCTAACGTATATACGCTAAGCATCAATACAGGCAGGGGTCAGAGTACGGAAGCACAGTGGTGATATACAATCCAGCAATAATAACACCAGTACATAGTTATCACAAGGCATGATATAATATCTGAAGAATATATGATCACTAAGAGGCACAAAAGCAGGATGCACAATATGAAATACTGGAAAGTACTCACGAGTGGCAAGATGAAAATCTCGCGAGCCGATCAAGAAGAGGCGAGAAGGAAGAGGGTCCAGGTAGGCACCTACTAATCCACGCTCCCGCTGCGCTACTCAGATCAGGTACAACAAGGCTATGGTCCAGACTCCAGGATCTGGACATGAGAATCCAGGGTTGTTAGCAACCCCAGCGAGTACAAAGAATGAAGCCAGATGGCGTGCATAACAGGCACACGTGCACATGATCAAGTGATGTGGTCCAGGCATGCAGGTACAGGAAATGACAAGTATTATAATGAAAATGACAGTAAATCCGAGATCAAGTAAATACATGTATATCAGTAAATCTGAATCAGAAAACATGCATGGAAATGGTATAGAGAGCATAGGTGCACATAATCATGCGATAAAATATGGCAAATGTGATAAATACGCGATAAATATAAGTATGGACAATTCTAATTGTATAAGCTCGGATAATGGATTCATGGAGTGATACGTCAAGGGGATAATCCAAACAAGGAAACCCTTACCTATATACCACATATCCGATGTCACCATCATCTGAATTTATACAACTTGAGTTGCCCTCAGAGTAACAGAACTAAGGTGTGTCAGTAATAATCCTTGTGCCACGTATATCATGTCATAATGCAGGGTGTCGACTCAGAACATAATACTGAAACTGGAGAATATAAAAGTATAGCATTTTAATTAATCCAGCAATAATAGTCAGTACCATCTGATATTTTAATCGTCTCCCTACCAGTGTCTCACATCACTGATAGTCCATACTAGAGTTCGCACTCTGTAGAACTTACCCGAGTCTGATATGTGAGTATCAGGACCCGAACAAAGGAGAGACCAAATATCACACGTTCCTAACATTACTACTGTTTGGTTGTTTTATGTTATTCATCCGATTCATATGCTTTTGTATGTGCTAACCGGCACACATACATCCACTTATGAATAAGATGAGTTATTATTTGGAAACTGATAAATCTGATGGCTCATATTTATAGTGGGTCCCATCTCAGCTAGGGACTATGCTCAGGAGTACAGGCTACTGCTTCCGGGGACTTATCATTACGCGCCCCACACGACACTTCAGATTCAGGCTACTGCTTCCGGGGACTTATCATTACGCGCCCCACACGACACTTCAGATACCATTATAAATATGACATCAACCGGTGTCCATCAGTTTCCCCCACCCAGTGAAAGTTGAGTATTTTATTATATATGTTGCCCAAAGATAATGTCCACAAGTGTATACAGTGTAATCATGATTATCCAACTACAGGAGTTAACAGGAGTATAATATCAGGAGTATAATATCAGGAGTCACCCTTTTTCAGGGGTTCAGGAGTACAGGAGCTCAGGAGATACAGGAGTACAGGAGATACAAGAGTACAGGAGTGCCAGATGTCTGGTCACATAATAATCTTGAATATGCCAGGTAATACAGGTGCCAGGTGTCAGATGTTATATATACATCAGGTGGCAAATATAGCATGTCAAATACCGGTGTCATATATCAAGTGTCAAATATAGCAGGGCAAGTACCAATATCCGGTGTCATGTGTCAAATATAACATGGCAAGTACTGGTCTCAAGTATCATATATCAAATATAGCATGGAAAGTACCGGTGTCAAATATAGTATAGCAAGGGTTGGTGTAAGTACCGAGTACCGGTGTAAATACCGAGTACCGGTGTCATATATCATGTATCAAGTGTAACGTGCCAAGTGCCGGTGTAAATACCGAGTGCTGGTGTCAGATGTCACGGGTCAAGTGTAGCATGGCAAATATCGGTGACAACTATAGCATGATAAATACCGATGTCAAATATAGCGTGAAAATTATCGGAATTAATATAGCAGGGTAATTATTAGAATTAAATATAGCATGGCAATTATCAGAATTAAATATGATAATTGTTGAAATTAAATATAGTATGACAATTGTTGGAATTAATATAACATGGCAATTATCGGAATTAAATGTAGCAATTATCGAAATTAATTATGGTATGGAAATTATTGGATTTAAATATAGCATGCTAATTATCGGAATTAAATATAACAATTATCGGAATATAGCATGACAATTATTGGAATTAAATATAGCATGATAATTATCGGAACAATTATCGAAATTAAATATGGCATGACAATTATGTACTAAAATTAGCAGGGCCCGTATTAGGCATTTTAAAATGTCCACAAGTCAATATCATGATATAAATACTAGGGTAATTATTTTTAAAGTAATAGTAAGCACTCGCCTGAAACTGGGACGAAAATACGGTTAAAGTCTGAAAATCGGCGACCCGCACGAGAATCCACTAGCCCGTAATAATATATATTTATAAATATTTATAAAAATTATTAGAGAGGGAATGAGAGAGGAGAGAGAAGATTGTAGGAAAAAGAGAGAAAATATGGTGTATTTTGGAATAAAATTGGGATTTAAAGGAGAGGGGTATTGATGTAAATAGAGGGAAGTATTTTTAGAAAGAGGTTGGGGGTATTTTTGGAATGAGAGAGTTTGTTTATTTAGGGATGAAAGAGAGAGAGAGAATTGAAAGAAAGAAAAAAAAAGAAAGAAAGAAAAAGAAAGAAGAAGGGGGGGGTTCGGCCCCCCACCGCCGGCGGTGGCGGCCGGCGCCGGCAGCGGCGGGCGGCGGCGGCGGCGGCGGCGGCGCGCTGTGCGCGGGTGGGGAGGAGAAGAAGTGGAGGGGGTTTGGTTGTTGTTGTTGTTGTGGTGGTGGTGGTGGTTTTGATGGAGGTGGAAGATGGTGGTGGTGGTGGTTGTGGTGGTTGTGGTGGTGATTGGAAGTTGTGGGGAGATAGAGGAGGTGGAGGAGGTGGTGATGGAGTAGTTGGAGTGGTGGAATTGGGGGGTGGTGGGGGAGAATTTGGAGAAATTGAAGATGGATGAGGATGGGTTTTTGGGAGAAATTGAGGAGAATGAGGAGGAATTTGGGGTTGTTGATGTTGGTGGAGAGTTGTGGGGTGGTGGGGGATGCGGTGGCGGCGGCTAGGGTGGCGCCGGAGGCGGCGTTGGTGATGGTGGAGGCGGCGTGCGTGAGGATGCGTGAGTTGGAGGTTGAAGATGAAGTTTGGTTGATTTTCTTTTGATTTTGATTTGGATTTTTGTGTTGATTGGAGAATGAATTGGTTTAATAGAGAATGGGAGGAATGGGTTGATGGTTTAGGGGATGGTGGTAGGGCTGCGGCAGCCCATGGCTGTCGGGCGGCTGCGGGCGGCAATGGTCGTGGTTAAAGCCGGTAATTAGGGGGAAGGAATTAATGATAATAAAAGAAAATGAAATAAAAGTAAGAAAATTGAGAAAAATAAGAAATTAAAAGAAATAAAATATTTAAAAAATTTTATTATTATCCATTTTATTTATTAAAATTTCTGTAGTATAAAGTAGGAGAGTAGAGGATGGAAAAGCCCGATAATAAATCGCCGGTAAAAATATTATTATTTAAATAAGGCGAAAATTTGACTGTTTCAGAAACGTTCCGAAAAATTCTCAAAAATAGAAAATAATATTTTAAGATGCCCGATGAAATCAGATTCGAGAAATTCAATGTAGATTTTAAATTAAAAATCCTGAAATCTTCCGGCGGTACCGGTCGACGCCCAAAACCGGTGGATTTTCGATAAATTCTGAAAAAATCTCGAAAAATGAATTTAGATAGGAAATGATATTCTAAGATGTACCGTGAAAGCCGTTTCTGAAAATTCAATCCCATTTGGAAAATTAAAAATCCGGGAATCAGTCAGCGATACCGACCGACACCGGTTTGGAGATTTTGCAAATAATTCTGAAAAATTTCAGAAAATCATGAAAAATCTAAAATATTGAAAAATAATGTTTAAAACTAAAATCGGTCAAATCGGATTAGCAGAAAGGCCAAATCGAGCGAAGAACTAGGTTCGGGTCCCGGTTCAGACTAGGGCTGACTCCGAGTCCACGGTTCCAAATCCAATATAACGCAAGCACACCAATAATCATAGAATAGAAACAAATACAAGATAAATCAAAAAAAATATGTTAGAAAAATCAGAATACGTATCTACGTACGTATTCCAGGAAACGGGGTGTTACAATATTCTTTGCAAAAAAATTTACAAGTAGCCACTCTTCCTCTCTATAAATATTCTCTCTTTCCCACTTCATTTCATCACAACAAAAATCTCTAAAAATCTCAAAAAAAACATATACAAAATTTTACTCTTTACAAAGTCTCTTAACTCTCAACTATAAGACTATAAGCTTACAAACTCTCAATCTCTATAAACTCTCAAGTCCTATAAGCTCTCTCTCTCACGCTTTACAAGTCTCCCTCTCAAGCTCTTTCTCAAGTTCTCAAGCTCTCTCTAAAATTCAATTGCATTTGTGAGGTAATTATATTTTTGTCTAATTAGAAATAATGGATGCACATTCTTCATCAGCAGGCCCTAGTCAGACTTCTGGTTCTAGAATTTTTGCAAATTTTAGTTTGAGTAATGAAGAATGTCTAGCTCTTAATTTGCCTTCGACCAACACCATGGTTCACAGTCGCGGTCTCGGCCGCCGACTCGGCGGGCACTAAGACGGATCGGTCTCGGCGACTCGGATCGTTATCGGGCGATACGCGCAAAACGCTACATAGAAAGCTCAAAAAATCTGAAAAAATCACGACAAATCTTAAAAACTGTAGATATCTACATTCATGTATTACATGTCCAAAATATATCACCTAGCACACTAAACTTAAAGCGAAAGTATAAATTCACGCGTCGTCAGTAGAAGCATATCAAAATACATGCACAATATAGTAAATTGCATAAATTACCTTCATAAATACATGCTAATATAATTATTTTCACATTGAATTGCGATGAGGTACAAAATTATCATCATAATGCTGAGTCGACCGAATCAACTCCGATTCTCGGCCGAGTCGGTCTCCTCTGAGTTGAGTCGACCGACTCGTGACTCGGACTCGTCTCGGAGCGGGCCGAGACGGATACGACTCGGCAGACTCGTCTCCGACTCGGCCGAGTCTTTGAACCGTGACCAACACTTCATAATTTTCATTCACACAATCGTTCGATTTTAATGCTTCTTATGAACCTGCCACTACTCATCATATAACTGTTAGATCTCCTGAGATATCAACTACCTCTACAAATTTTAAATCTAGAGTTTGAAAATATTTTAATAAAGTAACTGCTGATGGAGTTAGAAGGGCTCAATGTAAGTTGTGTCTAGATGTTTTATATGCTTTTCCTAAAAAATGCTGGAATTGACCCATTACAGAATATATTATAAACACTTATAATCTGGATTATGAGCTGGTCAATAGGAATACTATAAGAATTGAAATGTTTAGAGTTGTTGAAGAACAAAATAAATGTTTAGTGCAATTTTGTCTTCTTTGCGACATAAAGTTACACTTACTTCTGATTGTTGGAAAACTCTTAATGAAAATTATTATATAGTTATTACTGCATATTACATTGAATGTGATTGGATTTTAAACAAAAAAATTATCAGTTTAAAAAAACTTTTCCATCCTCAAAATGCTTCAAATCTAAGTAAGATTATAATGAAGGTTGTTTAGAGAGTATAGAATTGGTTCAGGGTTTTATTGTTCTTAGGTTAAGTTATCTTGTTTCTTCATATATCAGCATATTGCATCTCTTAAAATAAAAAACCTACATAAAAACTGTTACCTAGTTCAACATAAAAGGTAGGATTAATCAATCCTGCTGGTGAGCTTTCACTAATTTAATTATTTTTCTTTTATTTTTTAATTTAGGATTGTTTACTGTACGTTTCTTCTAACCCCCCTTTATTGTTATCTTTTTTTGCGAGGTGTTAAAAGGAAAAAAAAAAAAAGAACTTCACTGAGACGGGAGCATTTGCACGGAACGAAGAGAGCCCACAAATTTTCCTATTTCCTGGTTCGTTGAGAGGCGGATTAGGTGCCAGTCACGATTTTCAAATTTTCATTCATCAACCACATCACAACAGAGTGGTCAGACTAAAGTTAGGAGCGATATCCACCTAAAACGGGGGGTACTAACATGGCGGTCGCGATGAGACTTTGCTCGATGAAATACTTCTCAAGTACCTTCGCTAAAAGCTTGTAATGTTTGGTTTTTTTCCCTTTCTTTTCCTTTTCTTTCTTTTCTTTCTTTGGGGAAGCGTGTAACAACTAGAGAACACTAATAGTCCAGGATTTTTGATACCACACCCAGAGCGGGGCGTGTGCTAACGGTTGATGATTTTTGCAGGGTAATTAGTTTTTCTAATTTTGTTTTGCAGGTCTTTCTGTTTCCTGCACTAATTGAATTTTCTGCATGGTAGTTAGCCTTATCATGGGAAGCGTGTGCCTCTGAGTAGCTTCCGTGAATCAAAGTTTAATAGAGTGGGGGTTGAGAGGTTAAGGTAAATCTTTATCCGTTATATGGTTTTAGTTCATGTCGTTTTATGGTTTCTGGTTATTTGTTTATTTATGCAAAATTAATGGTCACCCGCTTTGCTTATCTATCCCATCTTTGTTAATTGTAGCTTCCTCCAGATCGTCGACTAGGTGCAGCGGTTGTGGTTGGGTTTTCATTGGCAGGTCTGTTCTGTTTGACTAATCTCTTTGTGATCTTTATCTCACAAAATGTCTTTTAAGAAGTGAAGACATGCGGTTTTTCATCTTTTATGCAGAGGATGGTGAAAGCGATGAACAGTGGTTTTAGTTAGCCAAAGCAGAACCATAAACAGAACAAAGGTCCGAGATATATCTGTTCAGCCTTGTGTGGCGAGGAAAGTAACGTGCAGAAGATTATTCTATTTTGGATGCCTGTCCATAATTCTAACTTTTGATCATGATGATTTTGCATCATACTTTCCCTTCAATATTTGTCTCCCATATTTTAGGAAGATGGGAATTCACTATCATAAAATAGAAAATTATTGCTGATACTCAAGAAAAAGGATATGTTCATTAAGATTTAAATATTCATAATGATTCATGCAGTCACCATATCCAGTGCAATTGAAATTAGAACTTCTACTTCTTCCTTTAATTTCCCGTGAGCTCAGAAATTATCTATTTAATGGCATTTTTTTTGTTGAAAGGTTGATGTTCTGTATTTGGTTTTACTATAATTTGGTCCAAACGCAGCACAAAGTTAACTAAGAGGTCAAACATGCTAAAACTACCCAAGCTCATACGTCTCTGTAGAGTTTCATTCATATTTCTAGAATTGTTTGAGATACAATGCTCATTTTTTCTCTAAGTGCCTAAATCCTTAGCTTTGTTTCATTTATATATTCCTTACCTTTGTTTGAACTATCCATTCTTTAGCTTAAATTACTTATTCTGGACTGGTATAAAACTCCTATATATCAGAAATATTTCAGTGCTGGATAAATTAGTTGGTTGGATAGGAATGTCAATGCAAGTCTATTAATGTTATCTAGATGTCTAGAAGTATTCTCATATAAGTTGCTTTACCAGTCTGCATTTCCAAACTGATAATCTTGCTACAGCTAGCCATTAATTGTGGTAACCATGCATTATCCAGTCTGATCATTATATGAAATCACAAGCACTATTGGGATCTATCAGTCCCTCTGTGAATCCAAAAAAAAAATCATAGGTGACCCTCTGTGTGTGTGTGTGTGTGTGTGTGGGCGGGGGGGGGGGGGGGGGGGGGGGGGGGGGGGGAGAGAGAGAGAGAGAGAGAGAGAGAGATGAGCTCAAGCACATATTATAAGTCTGGTCACTGCTGTTATTGTTGTGCCTTTGAGATGAATCTGATTCTGTATACTGGGTATGCTATTCTCTTCCTTCTGTCTCATCTAGCAGAACATGCTAGCTCCTGGTTGCATAAGTTTAAACTACAAGATCAAGATGATAGTTTTAAACATTTGTTAATTGGCCTTCAAGGTTTCTTGTCATGACCCCCCACTTTGCCAAGAACTTGAACAGTGTCAGTTTGTTTACCCATTTGTCAATTGGCCTTCAGGGTTACATGACATGACCTTACTTTGCCAAGAATTGGACCACCTGGAACATTGATGTCCGTTTGACTACGACTCAGAAAAATTTAGTCAATT
>JAVJIF010027746.1:0-57179 GCA_038442645.1 Agave tequilana
TTGAAAGTATTTTTACACAAAAAAATACGATTTGATATGCAGCATGCGGTGTTTACGGCCTCGGCCCATAGATATTGAGGGAGGTCATATTCATTATCATAGTCCTAGCCATCTCTTGAAGGATTTCTATTCTTTCTTTCAACTACTCCATTTTGTTGTGGAGTTCTAGGACATGACATTTCATGCTTAATTCCCTTTCATCACAATAAGTCATGAAGAGTTGGTTAATGAACTCACCACCTCTATCACTTCTTATTTTCAAACTCGAAAAACCTTTTTCTTTTTCAACTCTTTTTCGAAAAATCTTAAAATGCGAAAAAATTTGATCTTTATGTTCCAAAAGAAAACCCAGTGAACCGAGAAAAATCATCAACTAAAACAAAAGCATATCTACTATCATTTAAGCTTTTAGTTTTAGTTGGTCCAAAAAGATCCATGTGAATTAATTCTAATGGTCTAGTTGACATGATATCCTTGATTGGTTTGAAAGAAGACTTGGTTTTGTTCCAAGTTGGTACGCACCACAAATGCGGTCTTTTTCAAACTTCAAGTAAGAAATACCTTCACCAATTCCTTAGAATTAATCCTAGCAAGATGATCGAAAGATGCATGTCCTAATCTTCTATGCCAAAGCCAAGAAGTCTTATCAAAAGCATTCAAGCATTTAGTAGAACAATCCAAATTAAGCATGTCAATGATATAGACATTATTATCACGAAATCGGTGGAGAGAATACAATCATTGGTTTTACAATCAAAGATTTTGCAAGAGGAATCATCAAACACAACTTTAAGACCCGATCACAAAGTTGACTTATACTAAGCAAGTTATGTTAAGTCCATCAACAAGAAAAACATTTTCTATAATAGGAAATGCACCAATTTGAATGTTACCTATACCGATGATGGAGCCCTTGGAGTCATCTCCGAAGGTGACGGTGCCCACCTTCAACTTACCTTGATAGGGTTGTAAAGTTGTTGATATCCCATGTCATATGTCTTGAACAAACGCTATCAAGGTACCACCGCCCTTACGTCTTGGAGCCTTGGTGTGTACCTACATCAAATAATTTAGGACTTGATTTGGTACCCATATTTTCTGAGTCCTAAAGTGTTAGTGTCATGAATCCACACAAGATTATTAGATCTATTTATTTGATCATAGCAAAATTTAGCTAAGTGGCCATTTTGACCACAATAAGTACATCTATAAACTTTCCATATTTAAATGCATAATGAGTGTGGTTTACTAGTATGTGACTTGTGAGCATGAGAAGTTTTAACATGTGAAGTGTGACATGGTGAGCATTTTTAGCATGGGTTGTTTTATCATTCTTAACATGTGAAGTGTGCTTCTTTGAAAACATTTCCTCTAATTTCTTAGTATTAAAAGCACAATCTTTTAAAACATTTTCAAAATCAATAATTCTAGTTTTAACAACGAAAATTCATTTTCATCAACTTTTGGAAATTTAGCTTTACAAGCAACTTTATAAGCATCAAATTCTCTTTTAGTTGAAATAAGATTAGAAGAAATTTCTTCCTTTTCTTTTGAAACAATTGCAAGTTGGTTTTTAAGCAATTCAATTTCCTTTTTCAATTTAGAGCATTCTACCCTTTTATCATCAAAGCTTTCAGAAAGTTCAACAAAAACATGTTCTAGCATTTCTCTACTTATTTCAGTTTCTTTATCAAGAGGTTGAGTGGTTACCTTGGGTGTGTTTGTCATGAAACACATATTTGCCGTGTCCACCTCATCTTCGGACTCGCTTTCCGCCCAAGTGGCCTTATATGCCTTCTTTTCAACCGGCCTCTTTTGCTTTAGGGAAGAAGTCATCTTTTCTTGAAGTCGGGACAATCGGCCATGATATGTCCGGGTTTCCGACAATTGTAGCAAATGATTCTTTTCTCCTCCTTCCCTTCCCATTTCTTTCTAAAGTTGAGTTTGTTCTTACGGTACATCCTCTTCACATTTCTCACTAGGAGAGATAGCTCCTCATCTTCTTCTTCATCTTCTTCATCGTCATCAATGGTAGAGGAAGACTTGAAAGCTATGGATTTCTTCTTTTGAGGTATCGCTTCTTCTCTTGCCTTCTTTTCCATCTCATGAGTCTTAAGGTTTTCAATAAGACTTATGAGATCCATTTCATCTTTATCATTCAACTCCTTTAAGGTGGTAGCCTTGATCTCCCATGATGAAGGAAGAGCTCGAATTACTTTGCGCACCTTTTGGTCGTTGCTAATATCATCACCTAAAGAAGAAAGAGCATTGGTAATCTTAGTAAACCTTGTAATCATAGAATCAATAGACTCATCTTCAAGCATTTTGAAACTTTCATATTGGGACCTCAAGAGATCTATTTTAGCTCTCTTTACTTGTGATGTCCCCTCGTGTGTGACCAATAGGTATTGCCAAATCTCATAGGCGGATTGGCAATGTATAACCCGTGTAAGATCATCCTCATTCAAGGCGGTGAGAAGGGAATTTGAGCTTTAGAATTAGCCTCATATTCTTTGTAGGTAAAGTCGGACCAAGTGCTTTCCTCACTATCGGGTCTAATATAAGGTTTGGTCAAGGATTTAGCAACTAAACTACCTAGGGATTGTAGAAAGATGGTCATCCTAACCTTCCAAATGGGGAAATTAAGTCCATCAAATTTAGGAAGGGTCTTAATGTTATCGGCCATATTTACTAGTGTATGAATGAAAGAATGCAAGTAGTGATTAGCAAATTTTAGAATCTCTCTAAGGATGTTAAGCCACAAACTAGAGTCCTTACTCTGATACCAACTGAAATCACCTAGAGGGGGGGTGAATAGGTGATAATGCTAATCAATGCACAAATAAAAAATTGTGATGCAACGATCACCCAAAACAAGACTAGAAGCCGAATACCCCGTGAAGGGCTCTGAACTTTTTCCTCGTAATTCCTCTAGATAAGAGTTTGAGGTGCGTATTGCAATCTTGTTGTATGAGTATTTGATTGACAATATGAATATGAAACAAGTGTATATAGTAATGAATATGAAGAGCAAGTACAATGTTGCAATGAATATGTAAAGCAAGTAAATGAAGCAATGAATAAGAAGCAATGAATATAAAACAAGGACTTAAAGCAAGAAGCAAGTAAACCAAACGCAAACACCGAGAATTTTTCCGAGGTTCAGCACCCAGCTCTACGTCCCCGCCTTCACCAGAAGGATTTCTAACCACTATAACTTCACAAAGAGTTACAATCACACCAGAGTACCCAACTCCACAATCTCAAGTACAAGTATTCTCTTGGTGATCAAAAGACCACAAACTCTCTTTTGAAAAATCCTTTTCCCTTACAAAAAGCTCTGTAGAACAATGAGTAGGATTGAAGCTCAAGTATTGTAAGTGGAAAAAGAAAATGAAATTTTGAGAGAGCTTTGAAACAAAACTTCAGAAATGAGAGAGATTTTTCAGCACAAAAACCAAGAACAAAACTCTTTTGAAAGCCCTTAAACTTTGAATATTTTTGCAAATGATTGTTGTAAAAACCATAACCCTAATCACCCCTATTTATAGGATAGAGCTAGGGATTAAAGGGTAAACTAACAAAATGGTTATTAGGAAGTATTTGACTCAGAAAATAGCCCCTAAACTCGTTTAGAGAAAAACCACGTTTAAAAACGTGTTTAAAAATTATAGCCGTTAAGGCAGAAAACACAGTCTCGGTCGACCGGCCGGTCGACCGAGTTTCAAAATAAAAGAGCCGTTGCAGCTCACGGTCGACCGCCCGGTCGACCGCAACAAACAGAGAGTCACTGACTTTCAGTCGGCCGAAGGTCGGTCGACCGAGATTGGGTTCCGGTCGACCGCCCGGTCGACCGGAAAACGTGCACATATGTACGCACCCAACGATCAGATTCCCGGTCGACCGGTCGGTCGACCGAGCTGACCTGACATAGAGTCAGTCGACCGCCCGGTCGACCGCCTCAGGTCAAAAACTGAAATTTGAAAAGAATTTTGAAAAGATTTTGATAGTTTTCAAAATAGTATTTGACATAACACGGTATAATATACAAATGGAGTTTGTAAGTAATAAACTTTATTTAAAAATATTTTGTATATATATATAGGAGAAACTTTTGGAAAAAACCATGTGCGCAAAAACTTGTGTATAGGAACATGAGCTTTAACCTATTCACTATTCTTTAACAAATTATAAAAATGAAAAACAAATCTAAATGAAGTCTTGAGCCAAGCAATGCCATGCTAGAACCTTCTCTTTGCCATGCTAGAGTCTTCTCTTCTATGGACACTTCCTCATGTGCCATATGCCTTAATAGCTCCAAAAACCTAGGAAACATGCAATAGCTAAGCAATGGCCATCATGAATGGTACAACCTGAAACTTTATCTTAAACAACTTATTAGTACCATATAGCTCTTATGTGTTTTGTTATCATTAAAACTCTAAACAAATGGAGAGTGTAACCTCTGGGCCAACACATATATGCGCTTTATCACTCTTTGAGTGTCGATGATCGTGTGATTTTCTTGTTTTCATGGAATATATATTTATTTTTGTTTCTTGCTTGAGGAATTTAGTACTAATTTTTCAAAATTATCTTTAAACTAGTCTTTATTCTTCAATTGGTAGAGTTTTCAAAATATGTCAAAATATTTTCAAATCATATTTTTGAAAACCCCTACATACAAGGGCGGTTGGTTAGGTGACCATGCCTTATATGCTCTTATGAAAATCTATTAAACGTGTGCATGATAAGAGTGTATTGATATGAGATATGCATGATTTTAATAAAAAATAATATTTGTATACTCATGTTTTCTATATGTATGCATCATATTTCAATTGATATTATATTACTCTGATTATACATATATACAGATGATTTCTTGTGCTATAAACATATATGACTATACATTTTTAGCACAAATTAATTTCATGCTAAGCTTAATCTATATTCTTAATGATAATTGGTATCTTTAAAAGCTTATGCATTAGTTTTATTGGTATTTCATAAAGGGGGAGAAAAATTCTTGATTTATCTTTCAATTGTTTTTATTTTCAATTGGTTTCTTACTCCCACTTTTTATGAAGAAAATATTTGTTTTGAAAAATGCTAACATTTTCAATATTGGTATCAATAATCTTCAATTGGTATTATTCTCAAATTGGTATTTATATTGCAAAATAATTTTAGTATTTACCTAAAAAAATTTTGGTCTAAAATTTACTTTCCATTTGTATCATTCCTTTCTATTGGTATCAATTGGTAAAATAATTGTCTCACTTTCAATTGGTAAAAAGATTGTTTCTCTTTCAATTGATAGCTTTTATTGGTATCAAAATTTGTTTTAAAATATATTTTTATTGATATTGTTTATTTTTCTTCACCCCTTTGTTGATGAGTGACAAAAAGGGGAGACAAATTTAGTATTTATATATGCATGTTTTCTTATTTATGTTTATGCATATATACATGTATTTTATGATTCTTATTGAATATTTTTTATTATTGTTTATTAGTATCTGGGCTCACATTGCAAATCTATATGTTTTAATGTTATGCATTAGTTAAGGTGAGCTTCTATGAAGCCTATCCTTAATCAATACTTATATATAACCTCATAAGTTTTGTCATCATCAAAAAGGGGAAGATTGTTAGCCCAAAGGCTCTTCACCTTAGTTTTGATGATAATAACTTATGAAGTTAAGTTACTAATGATCTTGTGTTTATTAAGTTTCAGATATTGATCAAGATCTTAGTAGGTGTTTAGCTTCAATAAAAGATTCAAAATCATGTTTTGGAGCTAACACATGTTAATTCAAGAGCTCGCTCTTCAAGGTCGCATCTAGTACTCGAGATAGAGTCAAACTCATGGATCGTGTTTGGATCAAGTCGACTTGGACGGGAAGACTTGTATCTAGGTTTGTTTAGTTTAGTGTTTAGATCTTGTGTAAGGATAGTTTAGTCTTGATATGCTCTAGTACACACACAAGTTCAAAAGTTCATTGGTTTCGGTTTAACCGTTTTGGAGCTTCAAGAATACATTTTTTTGGTTTCATGAATAGAGTTCATCAAAACAAGTTTACATGGTTTATATGTATGCTAGATTTCATCCATTTACATTATTGTTTCATATTGTCTAAAAACTTATTTTGACGGTATCTAGTTCATGTGTTTTAAGTTTTGTTTTTTATCAAAACTTATTTTGGACATAATATCAAAAACATAGATATATCATTTATATGTGTATTGGATTCTATCCATACACACCATACTTAAAATGTGTTTCAATATTATGTTTTTGTATCTATGCAAGTTTGAAGAAAAATCAGTTTTCCATTTAGAACTTAGTTTTGAAAAATACGATTTTCGATTTAAGACTTGAATTCTGTACCTCAAAAGTAGTTCAAATAGTTTGTAATATGTGTTGGATTTTGATCACACATATTTGTACTTCAAATATTTATATGAACTTATTTTTGTGAATTTTTATGTGATTTTATGAAAATTTATTGGTATTTAAAAGATCAAATATTTCAACCATAAACCAGTTCTGGGCTGCCTGGCGGTCGACCAACCGGTTGACTGATCCAGTGGCACGGTCGACCGACGATCGACCAATATGCACAGAACGCGCACAAGCCCATGGCTTTAAGGCCGGTCGACTGGCTAGTCGATCGATCAAGAGAGCTTGTTCTCTTGATTTGGCCCTGATCGACCGATCGGTCGACCGACCAAAGAGCATTGCTCTCGGGTTTTGAGCACGGTCGACCGAGCGGTCGACCGATAGGTCAATGACCTAGGTGCGGTCGATTGGTAACCCCAACTGTCTAAAATGTGATCGTTGGCCGGTCGACTGGCCGGTTGACCGACAGGTAATCTGGCCTGGGTATAAGCTCCAACGGCTAGTTTTTGTAACTATATAAAGGGGGCTGTTTTGGCCAGTGTTTCACAAGATCTTGGAGAAGTTTTTAAGCCAGTTTTTTCCACCTTCTACAGAGTTTTTCTCTACATGTTTTTGGGCATAAATTCCATATCAAAAGGAGACTTTATCAAGAGAGTTTTTCTTGAGCTTTCAAAAGCATTCTCTTGAGTTTTTCCACCACAATTTTATCTAGTTTTTCTGACACAAGGTTGAGCTTTCTGTTACTATATCCATCCTATAGGGATCCTTATTGTGAGAGTTATTTTTGGTGATCAAGAGAAAAGATCACCAAGTGTTCCAATTTGTACTTTGGAGGAGTTGTAGAGGTTGAGGCCTCGGCGAGCTTGCAGGTTCGCGGTGTGTAGAGTTCTTGAGGGAGCTCGGTGTAGAGGGACGACCTTGGCAAGCTAGAGAGATTTCATGTATTGTTCTTGGGGAACAAGTGAGGGACTTGCGGGTCCAAGAGATCTTGAGGAAGCTCGTTGTAGGTGTTGCGGCATCGAATAATCTTGAGGAGATAGTCCAGAGCCCTTCACCGGGAATTTAGCTACACCCTTTGGTTATATGTTGTGTGTAGTTTTAGTTTGCATAATAGTTTTTAATTCCGCAATGTTCGTGCATTAGATTAGCTTGTCACCTATTCACCTCCCTCTAGGTGATCTACAATTGGTATCAGAGTTAGCGCTCATAATATTTGGTTTAACCACCTAAGAGTGAGATCCTCATTTGCTAATCTAGTATTTGCTTTGCACACATATGGCTTGCACTCATGGATTATCTTGCTCCACCTATGTTTGATACTTCTAATATAGATTTGTGAAAATTTAAAATCATTTCATATTTAAAAGCCCTAGGTTTGCATATTTATCTTACCATTACCAAGAAATCCTATTTTGATAATAACAAGTATATTGTGGCTAATACACAAGTTTTGATTGCACTTAGGCAATCACTAAGCTAAGAATATTTATCTATTATTTCTCATTGTGATTTCACTTTTGTAGTGTGGAGCACATTACTTCTTTCGAGCAACAAACGACAAACATTTTGGAGAAGGAACCTAGTAGAGATGAGTCCGACCAAGCTTGCTTTATGATCTAAGGGAATGACTCCCTTGAAGTAAAATCGGACACTCATCTAGATGATCAAGATTGCTCTTTTATTTATGATAATGCTATGGATGCCCATGCTTTAAATGAAGATCTCTCAATATTTTGTGAAAATTTACTTTCAAAATACAAACTTTTGAAAAATAAGATTTTGGATTTAAAGAAAGAAAATGAAAATTTGTTTTTAAAACTAGATTTGATTTTGCAAGAGAAGGTTGAGGTTTCAACTGAAAGGGATTCATTAAAAATCCAATTTGATCTTGTTCTAAATGAAAATAAAATTTTGAAAAATAAAAATGATCTTAATGATGTTTTGAAGAAGAATGAGGTTTTGTCTTCAAAACTTAATTTTATTGTTAAAGAAAATGATTCTTTGAAAAATAAAATTATTTTAATTTCAAAGGAATTACATTGTGTTTCAAAAGAAAATATTTTATTGAAAAATGATTTTGCTTCCCATTCTTGTCATACTTCTATTGTTCTACCTCCTATTGATAATAATGCATGCTCCACTTCTTCTTCAATTATTGAAAATGATATTTGCATGTTGAATAAAAGTGTAGATTGTTTGGGCTCCACTTTGAGCCAATGTGTTATGGATCAGAAGAGATTAGAATTCATATTTCATAAGAAACATACTCTACATATCCATGACACCAATCACGGCATACGCATGCTCATCATGCTCACACACATGAATCTTTGTATGTTAATGTGTACGCTTGTACATATTGTGGTCGTATGGGCCACCTTACAAAATTTTATTATGATAGGTTAAATGATTTAAATTTTCAAATAAGTTTGTTTGGGTTAGGAAAGGTGCTAATCCACATGGACCCGAGAAAGTTTAGGTATCAAAATTCACTCCTAGTGTATTTTATATAGGTGTAAGCTCTCACCAGACATGAGAGTATTGGTGCCTTGATGGTGGATGCGTTTCGAGCTAAATGGACACATTTTTGAATGCATTACTTTCAAGGAGTTTTGGTGGAAGGACCACCATGGTTTGGAGATCTAGACACTAGTTCATTTAGTTTTGGTAACTATCTCTAACTCTGTATTTATGTTTACATGCTTTCATTGCTGATTTTTAGCATGTCATAGTTTTAATGCTTATTATGTTAAATGCAGTGTTTATTAGACATGTAATATACATAAATAGTATTTGAGATGCACCTATATTTATATGGATTCATATTTTTGTATTCTCACTATAATTTAGCTATTGTATATATCCTAGTGTTAATAATATTTGCATTTGCACCAATGATTTCACAATCATGTTTTGATGTTTTGTGCTTCATGTTTTGATTACATGTTTGAATGTAGTTTTCATTAAAACGTGTATTTATACTTGTACAAATAGTGAGCTACACTTGATTATTATGTTTGTGCCTTAATGCTCATGTATACTCATTAGATGTACTTCTATAACCTAGTTTTGATAATTCTTGCATTTACACTTGTATTCTCTATTTTGTATATGTTTTTGTGTTTAGCCTCATGTATATGTAAATCTTATCAAAACTATATGATATACACGCCATATCCATGAGTCACATACTTTACATGCCATATACTCGTTTTTAGACTCAATTCATGTTTTGGATATGCACGTATACTTTTAGTTTTGACTAAACATATATATGCCTTGAAGTTTGTTTAGTTTTTGATAAAAATTGAATTTTTATGATTTCATGTTTATAAAGGATTTTCATTTATTGAGCTTAATTGTCTTATCTTCATGATTTTGTTGATTACATGATTCTTATTCACTCTATATTTTGTGTTTACTCATAATTATTTTTCATAAGCATATATGTGCTTTATCGCTCTTTGAGTGTCGATGATCGTGTGATTTTAATATTTTCATGGGATATATATTTATTTTTGTTCCTTACTTGAAGGATTTAGTACTAGTTTTTCAAAATTATCTTTAAATTAGTCTTTATTCTTCAACTGGTAGAGTTTCCAAATATGTTAAAATATTTTCAATTATATTTTTGAAAACCCCTACCTACAAAGGCGGTTGGTTGGACGACGATACCTTATATGCTCTTAATGAATATCTATTTAAGCATGTACTTGATAAGGGTGGATTGATATGAGATATATATGATTTTAATGAAAATTGATTTTTTGATACTCATGTTTTCTATATGTATGCATCATATTTCAATTAATATTATATATACTCTGATCATACATACATATAGATTTTTTTAGTGCTATAAACATATATGACCATACATTTTTACCACAAATTGATTTCATGCTAAGCTTGATCTATGTTCTTAATGATAATTGGTATCTTTACAAGCTTATGCGTTAGTTTTATTGGTATTTCATAAAGGGAAAGAAAAATTCTTGATTTATCTTTTAATTGTTTTTATTTTCAATTGGTATCTTACTCTCACTCTTTATGAATAAAATATTTTATTTTGAAAAATGCTAACATTTTCAATATTGGCATCAATAATCTTCAATTGGTATTATTCTCAAATTGTTATCTATATTGTTAAATAATTTTAGTATTTACCTAAAAAACTTTTGGTTTAAAATTTACTTTCAATTGGTATCATTCCTTTCTTTTGGTATCAATTGGCAAGATTATTTGACTTTCAATTAGTAAAAAAATTATTTCTCTTTCAATTGGTATCTTTCAATTGATAGTTCTTATTGGTATCAAAATTTTGTTTCAAAATATGTTTTCATTGGTATTGTTTGTTTTTCTTCACTCCTTTATTGATGAGTGACCAAAGGGAGAGAGAAATGTAGTGTTTATATATTCATATTTTTTTATTTATGTTTATGCATATATACATGTAGTTTATGATTCTTATTGAATATTTTTATTATTGATTATTAGTATCTGAGCTTACATTGCATATCTATATATTTTTATGTTATGCATTAGTTAAGGGAGAGCTTCTATGAAGCCTATCCTTAATCAATGCATATATAACCTCATAATTTTTGTCATCATCAAAGAGGGAGAGATTGTTAGCCCAAAGGCCCTTCATCTTAGTTTTGATGATGACTAACTTATGAAATTAAGTTACTAATGATCTTGTATTTATTAAGTTTCAGATATTGATTAAGATCTTAGTGGGTGTTTAGCTTCAACAAAAGATTCAAAGTCTAATTTTGAAGCTAACACGTGTTGATTTAAGAGCTTGCGCTTCAAGGTCACATCTACTACTTGAGATGGAGTCAAGCTCACGAATCATGTTTGGATCAAGTCAACTTGGACGAGAAGACTTGTATCTAGGTTTGTTTAGTTTAGTGTTTAGATTTTGTGTTAGGATAGTTTAGTCTTGATATACTCAAGTACACACACAAGTTCAAAAGTTTATTGGTTTCGGTTTAACCGTTTTGGATTTTCAAGAATACATTTTTTGGTTTTGTGAAAAGTGTTCATTAAAACAAGTTTACATGGTTTATATGTATGTTGGATTTCATCCATATACATTATTGTTTCATATTGTCTAAAAATTTATATTGATGTGTATCTAGTTCATGTGTTTTAAGTTTAGTTTTTTATCAAAACTTATTTTGGACATAATATCAAAAACATAGATATATCATTTATATGTGTATTGGATTCTATCCATACACACTATGCTAAAATTGTGTTTCATTATCATATTATTGTATCTATGCAAGTTTGAAGAAAAATCGATTTTCCATTTAGAACTTAGTTTTGAAAAATACGATTTTCGGTTTAAGACTAAATACTATACCTTAAAAATAGTTCAAATATTTGTAATATGTGCTGGATTTTTATCACACATATTTGTACTTCAAATATTTATATGAACTTATTTTTGTGAATTTTTATGTGATTTTATGGGAATTTATAGATTTTTAAAAGACCAAATATTCAACCTATAAACCCAGTTCCGGATTGTCCGGCGGTCGACCGACCTGTCGACCGATTCAGTGGCACGGTCGACCGGACATTCGACCGATATGCACAGAACGTGCACATGCCCATGGCTTTAGGGCCGGTCGACTGGACGGTCGACCAATTCAGCGAGCTTGCTCTTTGGATCTGGCCCCGATCGACCGAGCGGTCGACCGACCAAAGAGCATTGCTATCTGGTTTTGACCACGGTCGACCCGATAGGTCAATGACCTGGGTGCGGTCGATCGGACGGTCGACCGGTAACCCTAACGGTTTGAAATATGACTGTTGGCCGGTCGACCGATAGGTCATCTGGCCTGGGTATTAGCCCCAACAGCTAGTTTTTGTAACTCTATAAATGGGGGCTGTTTTGGCCAATTTTTCACAAGATTTGGAAAAAGTTTTTGTGCCAGTTTTTCCCACCTTCCATAAAGTTTTTCTCCACATGTTTTTGGGCATAACTTTTATATCAAAATGAGAGTTTATTAATAGAGTTTTTCTTGAGTTTTCAAAAGCATTCTGTTGAGTTTTTCCACCACAATTCTATCTAGTTTTTCTCACACAAGCTTTAGAATTCTATTGCTATATCTATCCTATAGGGATCCTTGCTGTGAGAGTTATTTTTGGTGATCAAGAGAAGAGATCATCAAGTGTTCCAATTTATACTTTGGAGGAGTTGTAGAGGTTGACGCCTTGGCGAGCTTGTGGGTTCATGTTGTGTAGAGTTCTTGAGGGAGCTCGGTGTAGAGGTGCGGCCTAGGTAAGATAGTGAACTTGCGTGTATTGTTCTTGCAGAAACAAGTGAGGGACTTGCGGGTCGAAGAGTTCTTGAGGGAGCTCGTTGTAGGTGTTGTGGCACCGAGTAATCTTGAGGAGGTAGTCCAAAGCCTTTCACCGAGAATTCAGCTACACTCTTTGGTTATACGTTGTGTGTAGTTTTAGTTTGCATAATAGTTTTAATTTCGCATTGTATGTGCATTAGATTAGCTTGTCACTTATTCACCCCCCTCTAAGTGACCTACATTTTTCTTTATCCAGGGTTGGCAATCCCGGATGAAGAATATATATATGTTTTGCCAAACCATTCTTTGTCCAAGGTTGCAGACGAAGAGATTTAATTTTTTCCATTTTTTTGCCTTTGTCCGTAGTTGCGAACCACGAAAATAGAGAACAAAAAAAATCATTTTTCCCCTCACCCTCTCTCCCTCTCTCCTCAGCTTCCTCCTCTCTCCCTCTCTTCTTTTTTTATGCACCTGGCACAGCGCGAACCCGGGTACGGCGGCGATAAGGACGGCAATGATGACAGTGATGAGGACGATGGGGGTGGAGACAATGACAATGACGATGACGAGGAAGGCTATGACGACGAGGAGGGCAATGATAAGGGCGATGGTGACGGAGGTCGATGACGAGGGCGACGACGATGGCGAGGAAGATGAGTAGGAGGAAAAGGCAGTCAAAAAGGACGATGACGAGGGAAATAATGACAATGAGGAGGGAAAGAAGATGAGATGGAAGAGGCAGCAGCCCTCCTCGCTATTGTCATCGCCGCTGACCTCATCATCATCCTCGCCTTCGCCTAGTCATCATCACCATCCTCGGGTTCACCACCATGCCCGGGTGCCTTAAAGGAGGGGGAGGGAGAGAGGAGGAGGAAGATGAGGAGCGTGTGAGAAAGGAGAGAGAGAGGAAAAAATGGCTTTTTTGTTCTCTTTGTCAGGGGTTAGCAACCCAGACAAAGGAAAAAAATAAAAAAATTAAATTTGTTTATCTAGAGTTGCCAACCCTAGAAAAGGAAAATAACTACAAAAAATTAATGTCTTTGTCTGAAATTGACAACCCTGGACAAAAGAGAAAAAGTGAAAAATTAAATTTCTTTGTCTGGGGTTATCAACCACGGACAAAGAATATAACTGCCCTGCCAGCATGCAATGCATGCTGGTGTGGTGAAATGCTTCGCCACTGATGTGGCGCCGACATGGCATGTTAGAGATTGATTTTTGAAAATATTTTCGAGGGAGGCTGATTTTTCAAATTATTTAAAAAAATGTATTATTTTCAAAACTGACCAAAAGGAGTTTTTTCTCCCCTGACTCATATAGAAATTTTGTCTCTGTCTTTTTGTCCATCTTCACCCGCAAGAAAGTGAGAGCAGCGCCGATCCCTCCTTTCTCTCTCAGCTTTCCCTTCTTCTTTCTTCTTCTTATTTCTCTCCCTCCTCCGCCTCCTGACCGATCGGTCGGTTTCTCACCGACGATGAAGGTATACTAGTTATTTTTATTTTTAAAACTAATCGTACGAAGCGAGGGAGGTTTTCTCTTGTAACTCATATAGAAACTTTGTCCGTTCACCTAACCGTCTTGAATATTTTGATTCAAACTGCCGAGCGCTCTCTCCCCTCTCTCCCCCTCTCTCGTTCTCCAGTCACCTACTTCTCCTCTCCTCTATCACCGAGATCCAACCATAGCGCTGCCTAACGGGTCTTCATCTTTGGCTCACGGGTCTCTATCTCCGGTGTGTTCCTAGCATCGTTCAGTAACAACCAACAAATGAACAACACCCAAAAGTTTGACTTTTTCTTCGGGTATGTGAAAATTATCCTCTTTGGTCCTTATCTCCTTCGATTTTTTGCTCTTTTTTTGATCTGGGCTTGTTTTCTTTTGAGTCTGTGGTGTGGGTCTTGTATAATTTGCTTTGATATTGAATTGGGGTTTCTTTTTATTAGGTTTGGTGATTGCAGGAGAGAGATGGTCGGGAGAAAAATAATTGAGGAGAAAAATGCATGGAGGAGAGGATCTAAACATCGAATTGCTCGCTTTGAATCTCTCAACCTATAAAGATCAGTTACATCAAGCCTTCTCTCCCCTCCACCCCCCTCTCTCTCCCTCTCTAAACATGTTACTGTTTAGGGTTTCGACTATTGTTTAATCTTTGATTTCTAAGGTTTTCTTTTAGTCGTTGGTTTCATATAATTGGATTGCATGATGTTAATATATTTTCGAATTGTATGTGAATTTTGGATGAAATTAGGATTATGTTGTAGAAGTAACTTGCCTTGCTTTGTTTAAAAATTAAGTAAAGTTTCATTTTTTATGGTCCCTAGAGTCAATATATTTTAAAATTGGTTACAAAAACTATAATTGTGAATCTAAAAAGAAAAAGATATTAAAAGAAAATTTCTTTTTTAATTGTTGTTAGTCTCATAGAGTAATATGAGATTTTAAAACAAAATAGGAGTTGTTTTTTCCCCTCTAAGCTATTTGAATTTTAATTTCCATGATTGAACTAAGACTTTCAGTTTGTAAAAAACAAAAACATTATCTTCTTTATAAAAAAAAATAATTTTTCAAGTCACAACATATTCTAGCTGATTACTTTCTATATTGAAGACAAAGTTCTTTTTACATGTCATTGATATCCACATAACAAAATGAGTCCAAAACTTCATTTGGTCGAATGAGCTGTATTGAGTCAGAGGTAACAACTCTATTTAGGTATGAGAGTAGTTGAGATCTTGCTTGTAAGAAATGTATTACATGCCATTTTGACATATTATGAACAAGTTAATGACTTAGCATGGAAAACAACGTGCTCAGATGCCATTTAATTACATGTAAATTTTGATTTTGGGAATAGCATTTAAAGAAGATAAGTAATTATGCATCAATTTTGCATATTTGTTATCATATTTTTATATTTATCTTTTATTAAACACTGCTATTTAACCATCTTTTTGATTATGAGTGTGCAAACACTTATTTAGGTAGAAGAAATAAAAGGAAACCCCAAAAATTTTAAACAATCCAATTAAATTCTTATTTTAAAGCAATCCTAATTAAATTCGGAATTCTAAATCAATTCAGACTAAACACCTTTTAATACTATGATCAGAAGTTTCATTACAGAAATTCAAATCTGATGATTCAAGATGTTTCAAAAAGAAGACTTAAAAGGTTACAATTCTTATGTTGACTACTATTTCTAATTCAACTATTTGAACAGTCATATTCAGTGATCAACAAGCCAACTAGCTGCAAACTAATTCAGAATTGAATTCGCACATTAAATTGGAGTTGGTTTAAAAGTTCTAATGTGTATCTTATTGTAATTGGCTCTGAGATCTGTTTAAAGAGATGAAATCTCTCACAATTGATCATCTTCAAGAAGAGATCAAAAGTTAGAATTTTAGTTTACTTTACTTTTCTTCTAATTTTCAGTTTTAATTTTCTAGGTATAGTCTAGAGTGATTATGTGAGAAAGAAGAAGTAATTGTACTTGAAGGTGATGGATTCAATACAAGGTTTCAATTCTTTTCTCAATCCACTTTTGTTATTACTTACTCTTTAATTATGCAACCCTTTTATTCTATTTGCTTTGCTTTAATCATGAGTAACTAAAACTCTTCATAGCTTACTAATCTCTAAACACCACTACTTTTAATTCTTTGTTTGAATATCTGATTGAATCATATGTATGCTTTGTAATTACGCAAGTACTCCTGAAGGTATTTGAGGTTGGGTATTATTTATTATTTGCTAAACACTAGTCAATTATTTTTCTTATTCTATACTTGGATTACCTTAATAGTGTTGAATTTCAATTTTTCTTATTCTATACTTAGATAGCCTTGATAGTTTAATGTTAAATTTCGATTAAGTATAAATACAGATAGAAGCTTTTACTATTTTATATGTCTTGCTTGATGCTTGTGCAACTCCAAGGTGATTTCTTGATTTGAACTGAATAAATATTCTCTCAAAGGTTAATAACTTAGTGGTGTGTGAGATGATTAGTAAGTTTTGATCTTTCTCATATTTTCTAGAAACAAAATCTCTTTTCTTTTAGTTCTATTCAAAACCCTAATTTCAAAACCCAAGTTTTCTAAAACCATTTAACTCTTAAATAAAAACAAAACAAATTTTCTTTTCTTTCTTTTCTATTTTAGTTTCTTAAGCAGAGAAGAAGATTACTTTAAGGACTGTATCGAAAAGCTTGCATCACATCCCTTCTTGTAGATCACGACCCGTATAGCCATTGATACTATAGTTAAATTGTGAGAAGCCAGAGACACATCTGCTTTCAGATAACATCTTTCTTAACTTTCTGTTTTTCACAATCAAATTTTGGCATCATTGCCGGGAGGAAATGATATTGTTTTTAATTACTAAGTGCCTAATTTTCCTTCTCTGCTTTTTTGTGTGTAGGGACAGATTACAGGAATTTAGCAACTGCATGACATAAATAGAATCCCTGTGACTCTGTCCAAGAAGGCAGAGCACCAGAAAACCCTAATCAGTTGCGCTCACTCTGCTTCTTTGCAAGGTGATCTAATTTTAATTATATAGCTCTGTAGTTATTATTTTTCCTGTTAACCTATTCTACACACTAGTTTTTAAATTCAATAGTAACTCATTCTTATAATTGCTTAAAACATGGTTAGAATGCATCCTAGGCATCTGTCTAATTTTGTTTCATTTTAAATTACTATTGAAGAATGCTGGAGATAAGATACATCTGCATTGCATCTAGATTAGAAAACAGTCTTGGGTGATTTATAATTACTTGAGTGTTACTTATCTATTTACTTGCACACTTTGCATGAAAACGAATTAAGAGCACAACCCATTAAACAACATAAGGTGAGAAAGTTATGACCCTTTTTTAGCCCGCAAACCATCTCCTCACTCACTAACCCTGGCTTAACTAAAATCTGATAGATGTTGGCCCTAGGGACATCTCGGACTCAATAGGAGATTGACTTAAGGAGAAAATTGTTAGAGTTTGACTCTTGTCAAGTCGGTGTCTACGATTAGCGATTAAGAGGCAAAATTTCGAAGAACGGTGGTTTGACATAATTACGCTCGTTGCTCTAGCACAGATATCTCCCATTGATCTTGCCACATACCTGGCCAATTAACTTGTAGTTAGATTACTGCAATATACATTAATAGTCAACCAGTTAGGAGTCGTTCAGGTCTAAGTTTACCTTAGAATAGGCTTGGTTAATTTTTCTTTTTGTTTGTTTATTTCTTTGTTTTTGTTTTCTATGTGATATGAATTATAATTATAATTTTTTTAATGCAAATGTAAATCCATATTTCACCCTGATCTCTTTTAACCCGGACAACCTGGCATGGAATAGCTTGAGTCAACCAAATAGGCCATATTGGTTTTATCTGAGTTAACATAATCTCGAATCCCAGTATTATAATCAAAAGTAGAATAATTATCTCTACTCTTCATCGAGTCAATGGAGATACAACTACCCGAGTCATATGGTCAACCATCTTTTCAACATTCAACTTCATATACTCCTAATCAAGAACAACCATTTAAAGAAAAAACTGAGTTACAAAAGGGTATGAAAGCCTTGGAAGAGTATGAACGACAATTCCAAAACATGACAGAGTCAATACCCCAACAAAATTTTCAAATCCAAGCTTCTTACTCTTTTTTCCAAGTTTTGCCACAACAAGACGAACCTATTGACTTAGAAAAGAGTATGAAAATCTTGATTCAAGCCCAAACTATTGCCTTCAATAGGTTAAAAGCACAAATGAGTTATTTGATCAACAAAGGAATGAGGAAACTCTCCCTATCCAATTTTTGACCATCCCCGACACTTCTAACCATATTGACGAGACCCAAGAGTCATGTTATTTTGAAAACCATGATTCAATTTCACCGGACCATATTGAACTCGACTGGCACTAAACCTTTGACAAGTTGGTAAGTTTCCACTTCAATGAGATTGAATTTGAACAAGAATATGATCCCGATCTTTAATTTTTTTGATTCACTTTCAAATTTTGAATCTATGTTGACTCTGACATCTTTACCAATTTGTACCACACTCCTGAGCCAACATTGATTCTCGTACCCATAAATCTTGAACATGAACTATTAATTTTGAAAAGTCACATTACATTGTGAGGAAATGAATGTGAACCTCAACTCTTTGTTTGAACCCAACTCTTTAACCATAACGATTCTTAACCTAAACTTGATTTAATTCAATTTCATGAGTCTGTATTGGTTCCTGAATCTTTCACTCTCGAGTCCAAATCAACCTTTTCACAATATCAGATTCCTCGGTTGGATCAAGGTGTTGAGCAATATAACCATGAGATGTTTTATCAAGATTGGTCATAAAATTGGGATAATTTTCATATTAGGATTTTACATGATTCTATTCACATTTGGGCCAATAACAATGTAAATAGAAAAGAGGTCAAAGATAGGTTCAATGATTTACTGCATGATTTTGATTGGGTAGTAACGCTTACACCAATCCGACCACCACCAGAACCATCACCATGAGGTAACATCTTTCTTCTTTTTCTCTTTTTCATGCATATATGCATTCATTCATACATTGAAGACAATGCATGAGATAGGTGTGGGGGGAGGGTTTCACTAACATAACTAACATAGTTATTAACATAGGTTTTCTCTTCGTAACAAAAATAAAATATTTTGCAAAAAGTATAACTAGTTTTTAAAGAATTAAGAATCCAACAAAGTTTAAAATTTGATAGTAAGATCAATTTGAAAGAATCTATAACTTTTTGACTTAGTGATAAAAAAATAAAAAAATAAACACCATCTAAAATTTGTTGACATGATTATGCATCTTATATACACAAATACATAAGTTTTATGTTTGGGATGATGATAATAGCTTAACTTGTTTGAATATATAGTATAAAAAAAGAAAAAAAAAAAAAAATATATATATATATATATATATAAAATAAACAAATCTTTCTATTGATTAGCTAGCTGATTTGGCCTAAGCAAGCCTTGTTATTTACGAGAAATATAATTAGGTAAAATTGAGAAAAAAGTATATAAATATAATATATATATATATTAGCACATCTAATAATCAACGAATTAAGTATTAGGCCTCAAGAAGCATGATATTTACACAAAAGAAAATTAGACGAGTTATACATATTAAAAAAAATGCTTAAAGGAAGTGGTAATACTTCAAACTTCTAAATTTTTTGATTTATGTATATATATTTGAAAACGTGAAATTTAAATCAGATATTCCTAAGCTAAGAATATTTTCATTTACACAAAGATGCATAGGATTGAAATATTTAGGAAGAATTGATGTGAAAATATTGAATTTAAATCCCTGAGAAAAAATGATTAAATTTCTTGATTTTATGACTGAACTTGATTATGCTTAAACTTATTGAAAACTTATGAATTTAATTGCTAGTGACTACTTCTGAAATAAAAAAAATGCTCTTTTTTCTTTTTTATATTTTTCTTTATTTTTCAGTTATCCTTATTTTTTGTTGTCTTTTTTATCTTAGTGTTTTTAATCTATTATTTCATTCACAAGATTTTTTTGATGCAATTCAATGAAAACTCTCACGAGATAAAACTCGTCCTCTAGAAGTAACCCAGAGGTTTAACGGCTTGTTGCACGTGCTAAGTGCAATCATGATTCTAAAGAAAGTAAGTTAGGTTAGATTAATTTAGTTTTTCTTTTTTAGTTTGCTGGAGGACGAGCAAAAGATAAGTGTGAAAGTGTGATTACATATTAATTTGGTATATTTATTATCACATTTTCATTTTTTTCTTTTATTAAACTTTACTATTTAACCCTCTTTTTGATTATGAGTGTGCAGATACATATTTAGGTAGGAGAAAGAAAAGAAAACCCAAAAAACCCAAACAACCAATTAAATTCAGATTTTTAAAGCAATCTAATTAACTTCGAAGTTCTAACCAATTCACACTCGGATTCAGAGTGGTCACATTTTAATATTTTGATCATAATTTTCGCTGCAGAAATTCAAATCCGATGATTCAAGATGATTCAGAAAAAGACTTAAAGATTTACAATTCTTATGTTGATACTGTTTTCAATCAGTCGTTTGATAAGTCATATTTAGCGGTTAACATGCCAGCTAGCTGCAGATCAATTTAGAATTGAATTCTCACATTAGATTGAAGTTAGATTAAAAGTTTTAATGTGTATTTTGTTGGTCCCCGATATGATGTCAAATGCGGAACTATCTCTGTTGGCAATTATAGATCTAAAAATACCCAAGTCAACACAAAACTAAAACAAGAAGGATTAATGTTAAGCAAATAAATAAACTTGCAAAAAGGAAAACAAATCTCAGAAAATAGACAAACGCCAACAAGAGAGATTTATCCTAGTTCGGTCCTCGTGACCTACATCCAGTCCCCAAGCCACCCGCTTGAGATTTTCCTTTATCCTTGATTTTATACACCCAAAATCACAACCATGCACACCACTTGACAAATCCCCTTCGCCAAATGTGTACACCTTCTCTACATCCAAGAGAACACCTTCTCTTCTACCAAGAGAATACACTTCACCTTGTACAACTGCCTCTACACTAAGAAGCCACCCGTGTACAATGATTGCTTTGAGTATTACAACTTTTCTATAAGCCTTGGTACTGAATGTGTATGTGGACAAAGTCTAGTATAGGAGACAAGAACTTCAGAGGACTTCACAATGGAAATTGACTTTTGGTGAAGAACTGAAGTGAAAAATTCAGTTTTCAGGTTGACAGAATTTTTGCTTTGGAAAACTGAAGATTTTTATTGGTATTTGGCATTTGGACTAACTACCCTTTATATAGTTGAAGACTAGGTAAGTTAGGGTAGTTATAGGAGCAATTCAAATGATAGAAACGTTGGAATTCGTTGCACAAAAGACCAGATAACGAAAACTGTCCAACAGTCAGAAACTGCCTATAGTCGACTTGACATATGGGTTAGTCGACTAGATTAGGCAATTTTCCTTCTATTAGTCGACTAGGTTTAGGTATTAGTCGACTAGGTCAAGAGACGTTGGAGTGACAGTTTTCTGGATAACTGATTCAAGTCGACTGCAACTAACTATAAGTCGACTGGACCAGCTATTAGTCGACTAGGGGCAAGGGATTAGTCGACTACACATTGCTATTAGTCGACTAGGTTTTACTGTTAAGTCGACTAATGCAGAAACAGAGAGTTGGGTCTGTTTTGACACAAGACTTAGTCGACTAGGGGTTTGGGTCAAGTCGACTACCAAGTTGATTAGTCGACTTGAGATAGGTATAAGTCGACTAATGGACATTGATATGGTGTGTGTGTCAAGGCTTTTTACATGCTATTTCATCTTTACAAAATACATCATATCAACTCTCCTTGGGACATCTTGATCATGTAGAACTCTTGATTCGTCATGTGTTAGAGCTCCAAATGAAATGCTTCCCAAAGTCTTCATCGAAATATGTTCTAACATTCTCCCCCTTTTTGATGATGACGCTTTGTGTGCACAAGTGCTCCCCCTGCAGAAAATAAGTTATATTTTCCTCCCCCTGCAGAAATTGGGTTATAACAAATATGAAAAGACTTTATTCTCCCCCTGCAACAAATATATTAGTATATATATATATATATATATATATATATATATATATATATATATATATATATATATATGTTCTTATTAATTTTTACATGGTACCTGCAAGATAAACGTTAGATGACCAAACATAAAAGAACATATTAACCTTTAGGAGTCCAAATCCATTTAGAATTTGGTTTCCACCTGTTAGTATACACATAGTTGCAAGAATCACATATATCATGAATGTATGAAGCAATATATGTATTTTTATCATGAAAACTTAAATTCTTAGGAATCCATATAAACTTTGTCTTAATTCTTTTTGAAACATGATTAGACTTTCTTTTCACATATGGATTACTAACATATGAAGACTTTTCATTATATCCAATACCATAATGATTATCATGTGACAACTTCTGAAAAGATAATAAATCATTCAATTTTTCTTTCCTTTATTGAACTTAGTCACATTTTGCAAAAGATCTTCATATTTCTTTTTGAAAACTGAAATATCTTTATCTAAAATAGAAATCCTTTTATTCAAAGATTCAGTTTCCTTTTTCAGAAAAATGTTCTCTTTTATAAACTTCTCATTTTCATTTTTCAAAGATGATATGACTTTTTCAAACTCATCTTGTTGAGAATTTATAGAAGATACTTGTAAAGCATAACATGAATTTTCCTTTAAAAGTTTTTCATTTTCTTTTGATAAAACTTTATTTTTCAGTTTTTCATTTTTCAGATCAATAAACAATTCATGAAATGCATCAGAAAGTTCAGAAAATGATACCTCTTCATCTTCTATGGCCATGTAACATAGATTAACACGTTCAGTGGATTCTTCTTCGTCAGAAGATGAGGAATCACTATTTTCTGATGATGCTTCATAGTGTTTCTTCTTTCTGAACTTTTTGCTCTTGTATTTTTCTTTCTTCTTGAGCAAAGGGCAATCCATCTTCATATGACCTGGTTTATCACAATTAAAGCATTTGAATTTACCTTGCTTTAAGAATCGCCTGAATTTCTTTGAAAGCATTGATATCTCCTCTTCATCGTCATTGGAATCGTCCGTGTCGGAGAATGCATGGAAGGCGAGTTCTTTCTTCTTTGAGTGGTGTTGTCGTTCCTTCTTTCTTTCTTCCAATTGCACTTCATATGCCATTAGATTACCGATTAGGTTTTCTAACGACAAAGTTGAGAGATCATTCGCCTCTTCAATAGCGGTTGTCTTCTTCTCCCATTCTGGTGTGAGTGCACGAAGGATCTTACGAACTCTTTCAACTTGGGTGTAGTCCTTTCCAAGAGATGCTAAGGAATTGGTGATGTCGGTGAATCTTGTAACCATTTCAGATATGTTTTCATTCTCCTCCATTTTAAATAATTCGAACCTGTGGACAAGAATAGATATCTTAGATTCCTTAACTTTACTTGTGCCTTCGTGTGTTACCTGAAGAGTATGCCATATTTGATGTGCAGAAGTGGCTGTTGACACTCTGTTGAACTCTTCTTTGGTTAGGGCACAGAATAGAGCATTCATTGCTTTGGCGTCAAGGTTTGCGTTCTTCTTTTGATCTTCACTCCAAGCGTTGTAGTTGGTTGTTGGCTTGGTGTATGATGCTTCAACAATGTTCCAAAGTTCGTAGTTCAGCGATTGCAAGTAGATCTTCATTCTACACTTCTAATAGTTGTAGTTGGATCCGTCAAATAGCGGTAGACGTTGTGTAGAATGTCCTTCTTTGAATTGGGATGATGAGAACTCCGTTGCCATCTTTGTTGTTGACTTGTACCTGCTCTGATACCAATTGTTGGTCCCCGAGATGATGTCAAATGCGGAACTATCTCTTTTGGCAATTATAGATCTAAAAATACCCAAGTCAACACAAAACTAAAACAAGAAGGATTAACGTTAAGCAAATAAATAAACTTGCAAAAAGGAAAACAAATCTCAGAAAATAGACAAACGCAAACAAGAGAGATTTATCCTGGTTCGGTCCTCGTGACCTACATCCAGTCCCCAAGCCACCCGCTTGATATTTTCCTTTATCCTTGATTTTGTACACCAAAATCACAACCATGCACACCACTTGACAAATCCCCTTCGCCAAATGTGTACACCTTCTCTACATCCAAGAGAACACCTTCTCTTCCACCAAGAGAATACACTTCACCTTGTACAACTGCCTCTACACCAAGAAGCCACCCGTGTACAATGATCACCTTGTACAACTGCCTCTACACCAAGAAGCCACCCGTGTACAATGATTGCTTTGAGTATTACAACTTTCCTATAAGCCTTGGTACTGAATGTGTATGTGGACAAGGTCTAGTATAGGAGACAAGAACTTCAGAGGACTTCACAATGAAAATTGACTTTTGGTGAAGAACTGAAGTGGAAAATTCAGTTTTCAGGTTGACAGAATTTTTGCTTTGGAAAACTGAAGATTTTTATTGGTATTTGACCTTTGGACTAACTACCCTTTATATAGCTGAAGACTAGGGTAAGTTAGGGTAGTTATAGGAGCAATTCAAATGATAGAAACGTTGGAATTCGTTGCACAAAAGACCAGAAAACGAAAACTGTCCAACAGTCAGAAACTGCCTATAGTCGACTTGACATATGGGTTAGTCGACTAGACTAGGCAATTTTCCTTCTATTAGTCGACTAGGTTTAGGTATTAGTCGACTAGGTCAAGAGACGTTGGAGTGACAGTTTTCTGGATAACTGATTCAAGTCGACTGCAACTAACTATAAGTCGACTGGACCAGCTATTAGTCGACTAGGGGCAAGGGATTAGTCGACTACACATTGCTATTAGTCGACTAGGTTTTATTGTTAAGTCGACTAATGCAGAAACAGAGAGTTGGGTCTGTTTTGACACAAGATTTAGTCGACTAGGGGTTTGGGTCAAGTCGACTACCAAGTTGATTAGTCGACTTGAGATAGGTATAAGTCGACTAATGGACATTGATATGGTGTGTGTGTCAAGGCTTTTTACATGCTATTTCATCTTTACAAAATACATCATATCAACTCTCCTTGGGACATCTTGATCATGTAGAATTCTTGATTCGTCATGTGTTAGAGCTCCAAATGAAATGCTTCACAAAGTCTTCATCGAAATATGTTCCAACATATTTTATTGTAATTGGCTCTGACGTATATTTAAAGAACTGAAATCTCACATAATTGATCATCTCCAAATAGAGATAAAAAGTTAGGATTTTAGTTTAGCTTAATTTTCTAGGTTTAAATCAAGAATGATTTTGTGAGAAAGAAGGAGCAATTGTACTTGAAGGTAACAAATTCAATACAAGGTTTCAGTATTTTCCCCAATTCTCTTTTACTTTTTACTTGCTTTTCAATTATGCAACGCTTGTATTCTCTTTGCTTTGCTTTAATCATGTGTAACTAAATCTCTTCATAACTTGCTAATCTTTAAACACCACTACTTGTAATTCTTTAATTGAATACTTGACTGAATCATATGTATGCTTTGTGATTATGCAAGTTCTCCTGAAAGCATATGAGGATGGGTGTAGGCTGTCTAAAAATTAATGAAGACAAGTCATCAGAAAGCGGAGTCCAAACTCCAGACGCAGGGCTAATCTCAGCACCACTGCAGCATCAAGACGCGAGAGTTGAAACCTGCGTCTCTGCGTCACTGCAGCACCAAGGCGCAAGGGTCGAAACCCGCGTTTACTGCAGCATCAAGGCGCGAGGTCGAAACCCGCGTTTACTGCAGCATCAAGACGCGATGGTCGAAACCCGCGTCTCAGTACCACTGTGGCATCAAGGCGCGAGGGTCGAAACCCGCGTCTCAGTACCACTGCGGCATCAAGGCGCGAGGGTCGAAACCCGCGTCTCAGCACCACTGCGGCATCAAGGCGCTAGGGTTGAAACCCGCGTCTTAGCACCACTGCAGCATCAAGACGCGAGGGTCAAAACCAGCGAGGGTCAAAACCCGCGTCTCAGTATTACCTCAGCGACAAGGCGCAAGGTTAAAAACCCGCGTCTCGGTTATACCTGCCCTCGTTATTGGGTCAATCACTGCCCACATAATGAGGAAGTTAACCCCCATTACGGAGTGTTTTTAGGGGGCACGTTCACCCCTGAAACCTCTATAAATAGCTCTGTTTGCTATGGAGAAGGGGTCGGTCGGTCAGATAATTCTTGGAGAAGAATTTTACTTGTGAGCTCTAGAAGTCCCGAGACTTTCACCGAAAAGAAAGAGAGTTCAACTCTTCAAGCAACTTGCTGCATACAAGTTAATCTTTGCTTATAATCTCTTTGAGATTCCTAGTCGACAGGAGCTGTGTTACTCCGTCTGCCATCCAAAGAGAAGATTCCCAAGAGATCCTGACGTTCACCCGGTCAACGAAAAACAAGATTCACTTTCCACTGCCACATCAAGAACCCAGCATTAAACAAAGGGGAGATCTAATTATTCTCCCCTCTTTTGTAATCGGATTATTGATCCATTGTAATTTTCTTTACAACCAAATAAAGAATTTACACGCCCTTCAATTTTTCTGATAAACAAGAGGTGGCGACTCCGCTGGGGAATACTTTCTCTACTGACGAGCAAGTGGTGGCGCAAAGTGACGTCATCTACATGGGGAAAACGATCGAATCACTTGTCGTGGAATTTGACCAGGCAAAGTATGAAGAGTTCCTCTCTTCTGGTTCCAAGAGCCCTAAGGCCCGGGCCTACCGCAGAGTCTCTTTGGGGATTTGCTCTCAAGCCCGCTCTGAGACCCTCTTAGACGCGACTGATGAGAAGGATGTCATGGCTAATCGCATCATGCGTAACGCCCGCGTCAACGTCTCTCAGGAGACCCGCGTGGTTAACGTTTCTGATGTCCAGCCAGTCCATCCCCTTCCTCAGCACCAGGTTGCCGGGGTTCCCTTCAACCCGCACGACGTAACCGGAATGCTAAACGACGATAGAGGCGGCGTGCGCGCCAACTACAAGTTGGAACAACTGTTTGTCCAACAGGGCGCGAAGTTCAGACTGGCATCTCTTCTGTACCGTATCAGACACGTGAAGTCCGTGTTTGGTAACCTAAACGTGAGATTCACCAAGCTTGCGTTCCTGAAGCACCGCTTCCCAAACGCCAACGCGAAGTTCGTGCTCTTTGTCAAAGACATGAGACACGCGAGACCCAGCAGCCCTACGTTTCTCAAGCGTCTCTGTCCAGACGCGATAATCAGAGCTGCGTCTCTTCTCAGCAGAAACGCCAGACTCGCGTTTCGGAGCCGCGACGCAAGAGCTGCGTTCATGAGCCCCGCGTCTCAGAACCCTGCGTCTCAGCTGTGCGAAGCAAGGATAACACTCGCCAGTTGAAAAGCCCTCAACAATGCGAGGCTAATCTCTTCGATCCTCCTCCCGCGGATCTAAGAGATTATTTGACAAGGAAGAGAAGCGCTAGTCGGATCACTCCATCGTGTTGCTACAAACGGCTTATCACAATGCTCTTTGAGTGCCGTTGTAGTTCACGTACAAGCCAGCAGTCTAAAGTTAGACAGTTGACTCTGACTCCCCGATCAGCTAAAAGAAATCGCTCCCACAGGAGGAGGATTCTCTCTGACACTGAATACCCTGAACTCACTGCAAACATGACAAGCAGGGAAAGCAACCTGTAGTTAGCTCCGACGAGTTTGACACAGAACCGGAAGGAGTGTACCGACATACTCGCACTCGGACTGGGGTAATTCCCCCGATTAATTACAGTGCCTTGGCTCGGGGCATTGAAGTAAATGACTCGCAATCCGCTATTGCAGAGTCACAGGTTTCAAACTCTTCCATAGAGAATGAGGCCTTTATATACATGACAAATACTCCTGAGGAGACAGCCAGACGCTTGAAGCAGCAAGCCCAGGTCCAGAAGGAACAATTCGAGATGATTCGTGTTCAACAAGAATCTATCGATTCCCTCAAGCAGATGCTGGCACAATTGCTTTAAGACAAGAGGAAGTCAACCGACAAAGCCTCCTCTAAAAAGTCTAAAGGCAAACGAAAAGAGGGAGAAAGCTCATCTTCTGTCCATATTGAGGAGAAGGAGCAGCTAACTTCTGGCTCGTCTAAATCCTCATCTCAAGAAAAAGACGACCGAGACTAGGGAAGGGTTCATTCTAAAAGAATGAATCAATTAGAGCAACGTCTTGAGGCCCTTACTAATCGGAAAGGCCTTCAAGAAGCGGGAGTGGTCCGGCCATATCCGGCCGAGTGGGACCTTGTTCCATACCCTCCCAAGTTCAAAGCTCCGACCCTCCAAGCGTTTGACGGTAAAGGGTCACCGAACCAACATATCTACTACTTTAAGTCTCAGACAGGGAACGTGGTAGATAACGATGCCATCCTGGCACGTTTGTTCATTGGCACCCTAAAAGGGCTCGCCTTTGAATGGTTCATGAAGCTCCCGGAAGGCTCCATTAAAAATTGGGGCGATTTGGAGAAGCTCTTCCTGACGCGCTTCTTTGAAGACGACTCAGAGGTCACAATGCCTACTCTTTTGGCCACAAAGCAGTGAAAGGGGGAGTCCATCAAATCATTTGTAGAAAGATTTCGGAATGTAGCACTCCGATGTCCAAGCGGTATGACCCAGGTCACCCTGGTGGAAACATGCCGCCATAATCTATAAACTTCGCTCCTCGCCCAAATAAGAGTTGCTGAAAGCCGCACTTGGAAACAATTAATCCAGCAAGGTGAACAGGCTGAAGAAATTGTCGTCCGGGTTAGGGCAGAAGAAAACAAACCCAGACCCGAAAGGTCGACGAGGCGTGCACCAGACGCATCCCTTCAAACAAAAAGGAAGGATAACTTGGCGACAGAGACCAAATCCCCCGTCAAACCTCAACCGGTCAAAGGAAGTGGCTCTTCAAGTCAGCCGCGCGCCAGCAAGCAGTATTCCTTCAAGGATGAACATGTTGACTCATTGTTCAAGTTACTTAACAAGAGCAACAGACTGAAGCTTCCTGAAGCTAGACGCCCTAAGGAAGTCGGCAAAACCGATAATCCCAATTACTGCCTGTATCATAGGATGCTGGGACACCCCACCAAGAGCTGTTATGTCTTTAAAGACATCCTTCAAGCTTTGATTAACGCAGAGGTATTAAAACTCCGTCCAGAGCAGAAGAAAGTGACGGCCAATATGACATCGTTCCTCTAGTTTGGAAGACAACATCCAACACCCTCTGGAGAAGTCCCCATCCCAAAAGGGAAGCTAAGAATGATCAATGTAGACCCTCACCATCAACAAGAGAAGGGTCTTGTACCTGTTCCCATACCTCAGGGAGAAGTTATGTGGGTTCATCCCGACCTCGTGGATGGCCAGCAATGGACCACTGTTACTTGCAGAAGGTCCAAAAGCAAAGCGAAAGCTTCATCCTGTAATGTGGTGTGCGCTTCTTCCCGGGAAGCAGAAACTGATGTTCCCTCGCTGACTGATTCAGAAGAGGAAACAATAGTTCTCGCCGTAGAACCCAACCAACTTGTGACGGAAACCCGTTTAGGTCAGCCATAGTTGAAAAAGTATGACGAAATGGCAGCAACTCCTCCAAAAGCTGCTACAGAGTCAGCCAAGCCCTCCACAAAACAACCCATGGAGAGACAGAAAGAGCTTCGATTTTCCAAAGCTCTCTCAAAAGACATCGCGGAAGGATCCGAACACCTTACCGCTTTGACGTCCTGACTCAACTGGCCAATATCCCAGCCCGAATCACTCTTTACGAGCTCCTGAAGCTATCAAAGTCAACCAGAGAAGCTTTAAGGGAGGCTCTCGCTAATGCTGAGGATTTCATGACCAAGGTACTGGTCGGACCACAGGAGGAGGATGTAGAGGATTGCCTCCACGCATCCCAAAATACTCCCTGCATCACTTTCACAGCAAATGATATGCAGGTTAAGGGGAAACATGAACGACCCCTATACTTCACAGGGTACATCGGATCATCTGAAGTAAGCCGTATTCAGGTAGATCCAGGGTCTGCATTGAGCATTATGCCTCGCCGGGTCATGCAACATTTAGGGATTCCTACCCACCGGTTGAGCGCTACCCAGACGACCATTTATGGGTTCAATGCCAATGGTACCCATCCAATGGGGAAGATCAAGCTCAAATGCCAAATTGGGGATTTAAAGTCGGAAGTGACATGCTACGTGATCGATTCTGATACCTCATACAATTTGCTGCTGGGACGATCATGGATTCATCGTAATTCTATCGTTCCCTCCACTCTCCACCAAGTCATGAACTACATCGATGGGAGTGGGAAGGTACGAACGTTGATTGCCGAAAGGCATCCGTTCAAGGGAGTCGAGAACTATTTCATAGATTCTCTCCTGTATCAGGACTCTGTGGAAACAAACGAAATCCCGTAACCAGAGGAGCCAGACTCTGGTAATGAAGCCAACACCGAGCCGACGAAAGAAGAGTGCATGTGGGAACTAGATCCACTTGTAACGAGCATTAATAAGCTCGATGTTGATAACACCGTCGATAATGTAGGCGGATGGTATATTAATGAATAATTAGATTTGGCTTATTTTTCTGTGTTCGCTTCTGATTCAGTGCCGTCAGACACTAGTACTGAAGTGGATGATGACCTCTGGTCGGCAATGGATGCTTTGACATCATTGTATGTACCAGTGAAGTCGTCCTTCGAAACATACCAAGATGCCGGTGATGCGCAAGAATCAGTATTCATGGTTCCAGCAAAACGGAAAGGCTAAAAATCAATTCTTTTCGGATGAATTAAATCCAAACCGATGTCCCGTGAAGAATCAGAAAGCGAGAAGGAACCCCCTCAGTTCGTTCATTACGAGCCAAATGCACTCAGAATGATGGAAAGCATGGGGTATGATCTAACAAATGGTCCAGGGTTGAATTTCGGCAAAGGAAGGAGAACACTACTCTGATCTTTTGTGCCTGAAGGGAAAACCCCTGAATATTATCATCAGACTCGCAGGGAGTTGGGCTATGTGCCAACCCCGATCCCATCAGCCTCTGACTCTGAAGAGTCATTATGCCATGATTACTCATCGGGCACGTCATCGTGGGAGTCAGATGTTAGTGTTGGTAACATCTTCAAAGAACTTTCAGTGAATATAGTTTCAACAAGCCACCTGGAAGCCAGGGATGAAGAAATGGCCCAATCTGATACAGATCCTTGGATCAAACACTTAAATTCTCTTTGGGATATTCGCTTTGAACAGCGCGAGCCACCTACAGAAGATAAGGTTGCTCAGATTAATCTAGGAGATGAGGCTAACCTTAAGCCCATCTTTATAAGCGAAAGCTTGTCGCCCTCTGAGAAAGAGGATTTAATATCTCTTGTGCGAGAATATATAGATGTTTTCGCCTGAAATTACGAGGACATGCCTGGACTTGATCCTCGAGTGGCTATGCATCGCCTCAACATTAATGTAGACGTAAAGCCGGTCAAACAACAGCAGCGACGGTTCCGTCCAGAAGTAATGGAGGCAATTCAGTCAGAAGTCAAAAAACTAATAGACTCTGGCTTCATTAGGGAAGAACAACATCCTGATTGGGTAGCCAATATCATCCCTGTTGCCAAAAAGAACGGAAAGATCCAGATCTGCATTGATTTTCGCGATCTAAACGAGGCCTGTCCCAAAGACGAATTCCCACTTCCAATCACGGATGTCATGATTGACAATACGTGTGGATTCGAGCGAATGTCCTTCATGGATGGATTCTCAGGGTATAACCAAATCAAAATGTATCCTGATGATGAAAAACATACTTCTTTCAGGACACCACTGGGGGTATACTGCTACACCGTCATGCCCTTCGAACTAAAGAATGCGGGGGGGACATATAAAAGGGCCATGAATGCTATTTTCCATGAACACATGCGCAAAACGGTGGAATGTTATGTTGACGACATTGCAGTAAAAAGCCGCGCTAAAGGTAATCACATAGCCGATTTAAAGGCTATCTTTGACATCATGCGGACCCATCAGTTGAAGATGAACCCTACCAAATCCTTCCTGGGGGTGGCCAGTGGCAAATTCCTAGGGTTCGTGGTAACTTCCACAGGGATTCATTTGGACCCGGAAAAGGTTCGTGCCATTCAGGAGATGCAACCTCCATAGAATCTCAGAGAACTCAGGGGATTGTAAGGACGATTGGCATACATCCGAAGGTTCATCTCAAATCTCTCCGAAAGATGCCAACCCTTTACCAAATTAATAAAAAATGGTGTCTCGTTCATTTGGGACAACGCTTGCCAGCAAGCGTTTGAAGAAATTAAACAATACCTCACACAACCATCAGTCCTTATAGCTCCGGTGTCCGGAAAACCTTTCCTGATATACGTCCGAGCAATGGATCATTCGTTAGGAGCTTTACTAGCCCAAAACAATGATCAAGGACACGAGCAAGCAATTTATTATTTGAGTAGAACCATGATCGGGGCCGAACATCGATACAACCCGATCGAGAAGGAATGTTTGGCATTGGTGTTCGCTGTTCAGAAAATGCGACACTATTTGGTAGGCCAAACTGTAAACATCATATCAAAGGTTAACCCTTTGAGGTTACTCATGACAAAGCCATCATTGTTAAACGGCCGATTGGCAAAATGGGCCATACTGCTATCCCAATATGAAATGCGCCTTTTACCACAAAGAGTCGTGAAGGGACAAGCGGTGGCGGATTTTCTGGCTGAGCATCCAGATCCGAGGGCAGCCGATCTTTATGAGGATCTCCCAGACGAGGTCGCTGAAGTCTGCCTAACCCAGACATCTTTTGAGAGACAAGTGTGGTGACTTTTCTTTGATGGTGCATCGAGAACATGCCCGAAAGGAAGGAGTAGGGGTAGTACTCGTCTCCCCACAGAATTATGTGATTTCTCGAGCCGTCTTGTTAACCGAGCCTTGTCCCAACAATGTAGTGGAGTACAATGCCCTTTTGATTGGAATGCAACTCGCCGATGAGATTGGCGTTAAAAATCTCGAGGCATATGGTGACTCTAAACTTATCATCAACCAAGTTCGCGGGGAGTACGAAGTCAGACATGAAGATCTAGTACCCTATTACAACGCAACTGTCCACATGGCCGAGAAGTTCATAAACTTTTACATCGACCATATACCACGCAAGCAAAATGTGCATGCAGATGCACTGGCGTCTCTCGCTGCCTCTTTAGTCCTTTCAGCTGGAGTAGTAGAGAAAATACTTGTCCATAGTCACGACCTGTATTGCCCAAGAATCGCTTCTGAGGATTACCTGAAGCCAACAGCAAATTGTCAAGTCAAAGAAGCTCTTGAGTCGTCAACTGGCCCTGAGCCTAGAGGCTGGCGATTCCCTTACATTGATTATGTCCTGTACGGCATCCTGCCTAATGACACCAAAGAAGCGGCTGCCATTAGAAGGAAAGCCCCAAATTCTACTATAGTGCGATCACACGAACATTGTATCGTCGATCGCATGACGGGATCTTGCTTCGCTGCCTATCACAAAAAGAGGCACAGGAGATATTGAAAGAAGCCTATGACGGCATGTGTGGAGCCCATCAACCTGGCCCAAAACTTGGGGATCAGCTCCAAAGGTTGGGATATTATTGGCCTAAGATGATCACTGACGCTATCGCTTATGCCAAAAGATGTCATGCCTGCCAAGTGCATGGTCATTTTATCCATCAAGCACCAGGATACCTCCACTCTACAACTTCTGCCTGGCCATTTGAGATGTGGGGCATGGACGTAGTTGGCCCTATCAGCCCACCATCATCAAAAGGACATCGGTTCATTTTAGCCATAACTGATTATTTCTCTAAATGGGCTGAGGCCATTCCTTTGAAGGAGGTAAAGTCATCTGATGTGATCAAATTCGTTAAACATCACGTCATTTACCGTTTTGGTGTACCTCGGTGAATTGTCCATGACAATGGACCCCAGTTCATCAGTCAAGCCTTCCAGAGGTTCTGCACTAAATTCAGAATTCAGAGTGTCCTCAACGGCATACTTCCCGCCGCTAATGGTCTCGCAGAAGCTTTCAATAAGACCATTAGCAAGCTTCTCAAGAAATTTGTCTCGAAAAGTCAGCGTGACTGGGATGACAAATTTGGTGAATGCTTATGGGTCTATCGCACAACTGTTCGAACCCCAACTAAAGCTATGCCATTTTCTTTGCTATGTGGGTGTGAATCCGTTCTTCCACTAGAAATTCAAATTCCATCTCTACACGTCGCCTTTACAGCAGAGATGACAAAGGAGGAGAAGCATCAATTGCAGCTTCAAGAATTGGAAGCCTTAGATGACAAACGTCTACAAGCCCAACAACAAATCGAGCTTTACAAAGCCCGGATTACCCAAGCTTTCAAGAAGTTTAAGGTGCGAACTTTCAAGAAAGGTGACCTCGTCTTAGCCGTCAGAAGACCTTTGGTGATGACACATAAGACAAGGAAAATTCCAGCCCAAATGGGAAGGACCATTTGTAGTAGAGTCAGTTTACTCAAATGGAGCATATCGCCTCATAACTTCAAATGGCGATACACTCATGATGTCGATCAATGGCAGATTCTTAAAAAGTACTTTCCTTAAATAGTACTTTTCTTCTGATCAAGTTAATATTACACCTCTGATCAAGACTCCAGATCCAAAAAAAAAGTTTCTTTCCTTTACTAGGTCACATCACGATAGATCGGTGACAAGCTAATCAGGCACTGACGGCACCATGATGCATGATGTAAATATTGAGATAGAAACAGAAGGCGAAACCTGGGTTTTAGTATTGCTCTCTTCATTAACGTCCGACGCCTCCGACGGCTAAGGACAGAGGAAAATGTTGGCTTCTAAGCCCAACATAACTCTTCGACAACTCATCATGCTGAGGGGAATAGCATGGCTAGCCCAACTCAAACGGTAGTTGGTAAAGGCACACCAAATCCGTTAATAGCTGAGGGTTTGCTAAAAATCCTAAGTGGACCTAGTCCCACTCTCTCCTCCAAAATCCCTTGCCAATTCTCATACACAGAATAGTAGGTCTACAAAATGTAGTCATTGCTATGTTAGCATTATACCTCTGGCAATGAAAAATCTCAATACTCCCTAATGAGTGCAAATCTTGCTTGTCTCAGCTCTAGATGGAGTAGCAAGTTGGCAAATTTGTCAAGTTAACACTACACCTCTGGCATTTTAAACTTCACTTGTCAACTCTCATCAATAGAATGATAAGTCTTCAAAATTGCTTATATTGCAAATCAATCACTGTCAAGTTAAAATTACACCTCTGACATTTTAAATTCTACTTGTCACTTCTCATCAGTAGAATGGCAGGTCCTCAAATTGCTCCTATCTTGAGCCAATTTCTGTCAAGTTAATACCACACCTCTGACAAATTACTGTTAAGTTTAACATTACAATTCTAATAGTGATTAAGTTGCTGCCAAGTTCAATATTAAACCTCTGACAGCCAGTTTCCCTCAGACTTTCATATCGAAGCTGAAATGAACGATGCTTAGTTTAACACTACACCTCTAGCGTCCAGGTCATTGCTAAGTTCAACAATACAATTATGGCCATGACTTTCCCTCGGACTTCCTTGTCGAAGTCGAGATGACCAATGCCAAGTTTAAAATTATACCTCTAGCATTACCCTCACTGCCAAGTTAAACATTACACCTATGACAGTGACACTTTCAGCTTTCCCAAATAAAGCTAGAATCCTTTTGAGTTAAGTTAATATCACACCTCTGACTCACACCCTTGTCGAGTTAACATCACACTTCTGACAAGACTGTATTCAACCCGTTAAGTTAATATCACACCTCTAACGGAAAAAGTCCTCCTAGATTCCCCGTGAGTCTAGTCTCACTTGTTATTCTTGTCAACAGAATAACAAGTCCACTTAAAAAAAAAAACATTGTCAGGTTAACATTATACCGTTAACAGTGTTCTCACTAAATTCCCAACTGGGTCTTGGTCAAGTTAATTCTAAACCTCTGATGAAAACTCATTCTCCCTGGGGGTACAAATTTCACTTGTCATTCTCATTTATAGATTGGCAGGTCCACAAGAATTATCTTACTTCTGTCAAGTTAATATCACACCTCTGACAGCATTGTTGAATTTCCTGAAACAGGATTTTCCTACAAACTCTGACTCGTTAGGAGTATTATCATATTTTTAGCAAGTCAAAAATCTCTTTATTTCTATTCGTCTGACTTTCAATGCAAAAAGGGAATTCAAGACAATGGAAGGAGACAAAAAAAAAAAAAAGTGTCACTTTTATTTATGTCCAGACATATTAAAGTGATACAAGATGCTCTCTTATACAATAAGATTGAGTGTTACAATAAAGTAGTACAAAAAAGTCCCTCTCTCTCAGTAAAAGGTTGCACTCACTCCTTAAAGTAGTCTCACCACTCCAAATACAAGATGTTTGGAAGAGCGCCGAAGACGGGCTAAGCGCTGTTGTTATGATCGGATGCTGATTACATCATGATGCATGATGTAAACATTGAAGGAGCCCATCGCTGACCGAGAACAATGGTGTTTCTCAAGGTCGAAATGCAGTAGAACCTTCTGATTCTACCCGATCAACTGGTGTGGGTTATGATCCTTCATTGATGAACATCTCCACCACCAGAAAATCATCTAATGAGCACGGGTTTTTCCTCGATGTCACTTCTGGCAGTAGGATAGGTGAAGGGAGGCTTCGAGACCTTACAGGTGACGTCCTCTTTCCCGTGACCTGCATAAGGACCATACCCGTCACCATACCCACTGTGACTATGACAAACCCAGGACACTGCCGGTGCATCATCTCCAATAAGGCCTTGGCGGATGTCATCAATCGCGCAAATCCTCCTCGCCCATCGAACAAGCTCGCTGGTCGAAATATTCTCCCATGAGCCCAGCGAATATGCGAAAGGACGATTGAGGCTACCTGTGAGGAGTAAAAAACCAGAAGGTTAGAATCCTGAAACAGAAAGATTGAAGAATAGACGCAGCTATAGCTGTAGACTTCAGACGCAGGGATGACCCGCGCAGAAAGTAAAAATCCTATTGCGACAAAAACAGACGCGATCGAAATTGTGGATTCTAGATGCACACAGGTCTGAACACGGTCAAGTGTTAGACCCGTGTCCAAAATAATTGACGCAAAGGGAACCAGACGCGAAAGTTGCCACATCCTTGTTTGAGAAACAAGGGTTGCTACATCCAAGTCTGAAGCCCTTGACCAGAATTAAAGTTCTTTTAAGGGAACAATCTCAAACGTGAGCTCTATATGCAAAGCTCGCGTCCCACAGTCCAGGTACAGAGTTCATCACACTTATGTCCAAAGGACTTTGAGTTAGAGTTCAGACTCAATCAACTCGCACTTCATTAAGAAGTCTAAAAGGCGCGACTTTCAAATAATGGGCGCACCAGTTAGGCTTCAAGAGAAGGTCAAGAGAGTGAATCTCTTCAAAGGGCAGTTGGACTGAGTATTTCATGGTGATAATTGATTCCTACCCGCAGAAGAACCCTCTAGAGGTTGAACTTTCTGCATCAAGGCGCGGATATAAAAGGTACCCAGAGAGAAGCTTTTTGATCTTGAAATCACTTGACAGTGATAATCTTCAGGAAAGATTAAAGGAAAGCATGAAAGCTTTGAGTCTTCGCTGTCCATGGGGGTACATCCCATTGAAAGAAGAGGATTAAGTCAAGATGAAGTCCCTCAGAGCGCCCGCTCTTAAGGGGAAACAATCCAAGCAATGGATTGTTAAGGGGGCGAGGCCTATTTGTAGGCAACCCGCAAGGCCTGTGATTAATGGCGTAAAAATCAGAGCCATCGGTTTTAATTTCCGCACGAACGTCGAATCCCAATAGAGAGCTGACGCGTGGATTGCCGCTTCAGGAAACGTCAAGGATGCAAATCCCCAATCGTCAACGCCAACTTGGCATTTAAAGATATTAATGCCAAAGACCAATGAAGAGCTGACGCGTGGATTGCCGCTTCGGGAAACATTGAAGACGCAAATCCCCAATCGTCAACGCCGACTTGGCATTTAAAGATATTAATGCCAAAGCCCAATAAAGAGCTGACGCGTGGATTGCCGCTTCGAGAAACATCAAAGACGCAAATCCCCAATCGTCAAATGCCGAGTTGGCATTTAAAGGTCCAACCAGTCGCATGCGACACTTGGGAGGTCGCGTCAAATGCAGACTCAACGATCGCGTCCTAAAATCCGCGTCCCTTCATAAACCCAAAGGCTGCGTTCCTTTCATTTCTGCTAAGAGACTTTCTATCGCGTTTCTGAGGGTGATTCAGAGCCGCGTCTCCTCAGTAAATTGGATCCTGAGTCCGCATCAAATTGAAAGCTGCGTTCCCAACAGAGAAGACTTATGTCATTCACGAGGAGCTCGGAACTGCGTCTCCATTACGAGATGACAGTCGTGTCTTTATCATCAACTCAATACAGCCTGAGTTTGCGCCTTATCAAGGGTCCAGAGACGCGTCTCTATTGAACCAGTATCGCGTCCCCATCCATTATCTGGGGTCCATGCATCAGTTTTTGAGAAGCCTAAGATCGCATTTCCACTGCATCTTGACAGGATCAAGGGCCGCGTCTAAAGATCTGTGTCCTTTCATGAAAGCCGCGTCCCTTTTATTGAAGAACACAAATTTGCATCTCAGAATAATGCCTTTTTGTCTTTAAGCCAAAGCCGCGTCCTTATCAAAAAGAAAAGTTCGCGCGTCTTCCTTGATGAGCCTGAACGACGTCTCCATTAATGAGTCAGAGTCGCATTTCCCAGAATCGCGTCTCCACTTCAAATGAGAACCGCGTCTTGCTCAAGAACTCAGTTCAGCCTGAGTTTATTTTCGCAAACAGCCAAGGATTACGGTTATGAAAATTGAGTTCATCTACAGCGAGTAAAGAATTTGAAAGGATAAAGATGGAGCAAAATTTTAAAGACTTTTATTATTTGATTCAAAAATGGTAAAAGTAATTCAAACACTCTTGACAAATAGAGTGCTAAAAAAAATGAACAATACAAAAAAGAGAAGAAGGTTAATAATCCTGCTTCGCCAAAGAACGGATTTGTTCCCGGAGACGATGCATCTCATGCTGCCGTGCCCTTTCAGCCTCCATCAGAGCTTGGGCCCGCAGCTCCTCCTCAGACAAAAATCTCTTCGCAGCTAGTTGTGCTTGAAGAGACTCCAATCTAGAGGAATGAGTAGAGAGGTTTTCTTCAACCTGTGCCCTGACAGTTTCCATCTCCTTCAACCCTTTTCTAGCAGCGATAAGCTTCTGCTCATTGGTCTCGATCAAGGCTTGTGCCCTGGCCAATGGTAGCTCGAGCAGTGGCAATAACCTGCTCTGCACTCTGTATTACGATTTCAGATTCCTTGGAATCGCCAATCAGCCTTTGGTGGTCACCCTGAAAATGCTGGAGGTGGCGGGTCTCTTCGGCTATTTGTTCCTCCATCTCTTTTCGCTCATGTTCTTGAGCAGCAAGAAGATTATTCAAGGTTGTCCGAGCCTCATCTATTGAACCAGCATTCTCCAGAGTCTTGAGCTCCTTTAGGTGGCTCCTAGTTGCTCCACCAGCATCAGGCATGCCCTAGCCTGCGAAGGACTCCCAGTAACGCCAACATTCTCGATCTGATTTTCGAGAAGTATGCGTGCAAACTCGAAAGAGCTGCCCCAGAAAGAATGAGGGCGAGAGACGGGAACCAGTTCATCTTGCACAGGAGTGAGGCCGACGATAGGTTCGTCAGATGCTGAGATGGTCACCGATGAAAAGTCACCTAGAGGGGGGGTGAATAGGTGACAATGCTAATCTAGTGAACTTAATGCGGAATTTAAAAACTAATTGCAATTACAATAATGATGCACATACAAGCAAGTACAAGATATAACAATTTGCACAAAGTAAAGAGAGAGAGAGCAAGAGTCAATGGATCAAGTGCAAACAAAAAGATATGTTCCGAGGTTCGAGCACCCAGCTCTACATCCCGCCTTCGACACACGAAGGATTTTCAATCCACTAGCTTGTCCACAAAGGACTCCCACCGAGGGAACCTCCACCGAGGATTTGGGGCAATCACAATTACAAGGAGTACCCAACTCCTCTCCTTACAAACTCAACCTCCTCCTTGAGGTACAACTCCAAGCCAACAACAATCACCTCACAACTTGAGGGATTTCCACAAACCAATACAAGGATCACCTCACAACTTGAGGGATACAACCCAATAGCACAACTTCCTCAACACAATGAGGGCAAGGCACAAAGCAAGTAATGGGTTTACAACTTGGTGGTCTAAACAACAACCACAAACAATATCTTCTCCCACACAAAGATCCTATAGAAGAGATAGTAGATTTTAGCTCAAGTGTGGAGAAAACCATTGGAATTGAAATCAAAATCACAGAGAAAAATCCTTGGGAAAAACTGAAACTAAGATAGAGAAGTTCAATCAAAATCTTTTCCCAAAAACCCTTTCTTTGATTTTTCAAACCCTAGTAAAAACACCAAAATGTTATTCAAATAGAGCTCAAAGACTTCTTTTGATTTCAGTAAAAACACCAGAGAGTATGAAAAAATTCGCACCAAAAATCTTAGAGAAAAACTCTTGCCAAAGGGGTATTTATAGGCAAATCTGGAAACTAGCCGTTGGCAGCAGATTTTGCCAAAATAACCCTGCCGGTCGACCGGCCAACGGTCAAATTCTGACCGTTGCCAGCTACCGGCCGACCGCCCCGGTCGACCCAAACAAACAGAGAGCTCTGCTCTCAGACCCGGTCGACCCAGACGGTCGACCGTCCAGTGTCTGCCAAACGTGCACAGATCTGTGCACGTCGGTCGACCGACCCGGTCGACCGACTTCGTGCCAAGTCGACTTGGTCAGAAGGCAAGTCGACTGGTTGAAGCCTGGAACAGAAAACTGGATCAGAAAATCAGTTTAAAAATATTTTAAAAAATCTTTTAACACTCCTAAAATCACCAAAAATAGTTTTATCATTTTGCATTGATATATAAACATGGGGTAAAAGGTTTAGCTCAAATATCAATCAATATGAACTATTTTTGTGTCTAATCATTTTTACCAAAAACCAAAACTTGTATTTTTTCAAACTTGGATTTTCCAAATAAACTTTGTCCAAAACTTATCCAAATACAAAAACATGAAACACATGAATATCGTGTTTAAATGTTATGTTTAAATATCATGTTTTTGTCTTTAATTCCAAAAATAAGTTTTGTTAAAACACAAAACCTAAAACACATGAATAGGTATATCAAAGTAAGTTTGTCTAAGTCTTTGAAGCATGCATGTATATAGAACAAATCTAATATACAATAAACCATGTAAACTTGTTTTGATATAATTTCTATTCATGAAACCAAGATCGGTTAAACCATAAATCCAAAACCAATATTCAAAACATGAAACGTGTGTGTGTTGTGAACTTGAGCATTATCATACTATTCTAATCTTTACAATTCGGATCTAAACACAAACTAAACTAGGGATACCTAAGTCTTCTTGTAGAGCGCAATCTCCAAGCCTGACTCGATCCAAAACTCTTTGATCCACCGAGCAAGTGCTATATATGATCTTTGACGCTCGGGCTCTTGAATCAACTTGTGAAAGCTTCCAAAACATCTTGTTGAAGCTAATCACCAACTAATAACTTGATTAATGATCTGAAACTAAAATCACAAGATTATTAGTACATATAACTACATGAGTTAGTCATCATCAAAACTAGAGTGGAAGGCCTTTGGGCCAACAATCTCCCCCTTTTTGATGATGACAAAACTCATGGAGTTATATATGCATGGATTAAAGTTAAGCTTCAAAGAAGCTCCCCTTAACTCATGCATCACAAATAAACAATAAATATATGCAATGAATGTTCTTGAAACACATATAAACATGCTCTTGATACCAATCTTGAACCACATATAAACATGCTCTTGATACCAATTAAAATGAAACATAACACATGCATAGATATGCATATAAACAAGGCTTCTCTACTTCAAATGTAAACTATATGCAAAAACACAAATATGCATATAAAACTCAAATTCTTCTCCCCCTTTTTGTCAATCATCAACAAAGGGGTAAAAGCAAAATCAAAATAATAAATTTTTCTCCCCCTTTTTGTTCAAAACAAAGAACTAATAAAGGGTTAAATCAAATATGATATCAACTAAACAATGTGTCAATGAAGTACATATTGATACCAATAGAAAAACAACAAATCTATTGAAATCAAAACGAGAACATGTACCAATTGAAAACAAAAATGAAAATCTTGATACCAATTAGTAAGTAAACAAATAACCTACCAATTGTAAACAAACAAACTTGATACCAATTTTGAAATTAAACAATACGAATTTTGAATTTCCTTAAAAATAAATCTTGATACAAAATGAAACTATTATTTTTTAAAACACAAGATACCAATTGAAATTATTCTTTACCAATTAAAATAATTATTTTCTATCATAAAGCAAGGGAGTGGAATACCAAAATATCAATTGAAATATAAAATGTGAGTTTTCTCCCCCTTCATGAAATGCCAATAAAAGCTATGAACACTTTTATGTTAACAAGCCTATGCATAAAACTTCAATTGAAAAATCAATTGAAAAACAAGATTTGAATAAAGCTTAGCATAAGCAAGATAATGATAATGCTTGTTTAAAGATACCAATTGAAAATTGAATCAATTGAAAATGATGGTCATTAAAAAAAACTTATCAACTATCAACATTTTGTGCTCAAGGATATAGAGATATAATAAGCACAAATAAATCATCTATATATGTATGTAAAAGAAAGATATCAATAGAAATTTGATACTATATGAAGTGCAAGCATACATATATAAAACAAAACATATATGAGTATACAAAAGGATGTCAATATTGATACCAATTGAAAGAATTCAATGATACCAATTGAAACAACAATAAGGATCAAGTGTATATCTCATATCATCTACCACCCAATCATGGTTCAAGTTTTAAATGATTTCATATTAGGCATACATGAACATGATCTCCCTTCCAACCGCCCATAGATAGTAGGGGTTTTCAAAAATAGATTTACAAATATAGGATGTTTGAAAACTACTACCAAGGAAGAATATCACAACTAGTTATATGAATCAACTAGTACGAGATCCTTCAAATAAGGAATAGCAAAAATATTTTTCATGAAGACACGTGTAAACCACATGGCACTAAAACACTCAAAATCCATATAGTACAATTTATACTCATGAAAACTAAGTCATGAGAAAACATTAAATAAGGTGAGTGTACAAGTGTTGTGAGAAACATATCAACATGAAAATAGACAATCAAGCTCAACACTGAAAACATGAAATTCATGTGAAATCACCAATTGAAATCATCTTAAAAACATGAAATTCATCATAACTGTGAAATCACCTAGCAAACATGAAATTCATCCAAAAGATTTAAACTTCAAGGCATATGTATGTCATGTACAAACTAAAGTATACATACATATCCTAAACATAATTAGCCCACAAAATTATATGCATGAAAGCACGTGGCTCAAGGATGTATATGTATAAATGATAGTTTGGACAAGATGGACATATACAAGAAGTTAAACAAAACATGTCAAAATAGTGAATACAAGTCAAATGCAAGAATCATCAAAACTAGACTATACTAGTACATCAAATGAATACAAATGAGCATTCAAGCACAAACATATATAAAGGTCTATTTGTAGCTCACCAGTTGTACAAGTATAAATCCTAGTCTTAATGAAAACTATCATTCAAGCAAGTAGTCAACACATGAAGCATGAAACGGGAATCATAAACCAACATGATAATCAAAACATGAACTATCAAAAATCATACAATCATAAACATCCAAATGGTCATAATGCATATGCATGTGCATTAGATGTAGGGCATACATGTTAGTTTAAACAAGGTGAGAACACAAAATATAGATCCATATAAAACATGGGTGCTCAAGTAACTAAACATGTATAACGCTAATCTAATCATCATGACATAAGCATAATAAAACAACACATGCTATGAATAAATGAACTTGAAAAACATGCAAATAAAAATGGGAGTTAGAGAATGATACCAAAACCGATGAAGGTGCATCTCTAGTTCTCCAAAACACGGTGGTCCTCCCACCAAGTCCCCTTGAGAGTGAAGCATCCAAAAGGTTCTCTATTAAGCTTAGAACGCATCCACCTCAAGGCACCAATACTCTCACGTGATGCGAGAGCTCCCACCTACATCAAAAGTCAAGGAGGTGGTTTTTGGTACCCATTTTCTTTTGGGTCCATAGGGGTTAGTATCTTTCCTAACCCAAACAAGATTATTTGCTAAATTTTCAATATGTAAACGATCATAGCAAATTCTAGCAAGATGGCCTTTTCGACCACAATGTGTACAAATGTACACATGAGCATACATGTCATGATTGTGTCCGTGGAAAGCATGTGTATGCCGTGTAGGGTGTGCATGCAAAGATGGACCTTGTTTCTTGCGAATCAAGGTTTCCAAACGTGAATGATTCAATGTGCATTGGCTCAAAGTGGAGCCCAAACATTCAACACTTTTCTTCAAAACATTTATATCATTTTCAATGCTAGAAGATAAAGTGGAGCATGCAATAGGTGTGCTAGAACAAGAAGCTACACTAGCATGGCAAACATGAATATCAATCTCTTTTTGCAAAGATTTATTTTTAATCAAAACCAAATCCAATTCTTTAGTAATTGAATCAATATCATTTTTCAAAGTGAGATTTTCTTTAAAAACAAGATCCAATTTAGAAGATAAAATCTCATTGTGCTTCAAAATATCATCACAATCATTTTTGCCTTTTAAAACTTCAATTTCTTTAAGGGCAAGTTCAAGTTGAGATACAAGTGAGTCATGTTCACTAGTAATCTCTTCTTTCTCTTGCAAAACCGTTTCGAAGGTAGAACATAAATCCTTCATTTCTTTTTGCAAATCAAAATGCTTTTCTTTTAAAAGATTATGTTTTTCAACAAACTTTTCAAGTTTAGATGCAAGGTTTACATTTAAATTTTGAACTTCAAAGCATCCATGGCAATATGAACTAGAGCAATCATCTAATTGAGTGTCCGATTGTACCTCAAGGGAGTTCTTCCCTTGGACCATGAAGCAATGCTCTTCGGACTTGTCTCTCCTAGATCTCCTCAACTTGTTGATAATCACGGGTAGCTCGGGAGATGTCAAAATCCTCCAAACTGCAAAAGCCGAATCATAATGATCAAAAACCGGTAAAAGATGTTCATTGAGAGATGCTCTAAGTGCTCTGAGTGCTAATGCATTAGCCTTTTTATGCTTGCTACTAGTTGGGAATGATTCTTGTGTAGAGGCTTGATAAACTAGATGACCTAGGCTTTTTAAATGACTACACATATTAGCCTTCCATGCATCAAGTCTAAAATGGTCAAACATGGGAGGGCTAGCCATAAGTGCAACTATATGTGTGCAAATGAAAAATGCAAATGAAGATTAGCAAACCAAGATCTTACTCCTAGGTGGTTAAACCTAAATATCAGGAGCACTAGCTCTGATACCAATTGAAAAGTCACCTAGAGGGGGGGTGAATAGGTGACAATGCTAATCTAGTGAACTTAATGCGGAATTTAAAAACTAATTGCAATTACAATAATGATGCACATACAAGCAAGTACAAGATATAACAATTTGCACAAAGTAAAGAGAGAGAGAGAGCAAGAGTCAATGGATCAAGCGCAAACAAAAAGATATGTTCCAAGGTTCGAGCACCCAGCTCTACATCCCCGCCTTCGACACACGAAGGATTTCTAATCCACTAGCTTGTCCACAAAGGACTCCCACCGAGGGAACCTCCACCGAGGATTTGGGGCAATCACAATTACAAGGAGTACCCAACTCCTCTCCTTACAAACTCAACCTCCTCCTTGAGGTACAACTCCAAGCCAACAACAATCACCTCACAACTTGAGGGATTTTCACAAACCAATACAAGGATCACCTCACAACTTGAGGGATACAACCCAATAGCACAACTTCCTCAACACAATGAGGGCAAGGCACAAAGCAAGTAATGGGTTTACAACTTGGTGGTCTAAACAACAACCACAAACAATATCTTCTCCCACACAAAGATCCTATAGAAGAGATAGTAGATTTTAGCTCAAGTGTGGAGAAAACCAATGGAATGGAAATCAAAATCACAGAGAAAAATCCTTGGGAAAAACTGAAACTAAGATAGAGAAGTTCAATCAAAATCTTTTCCCAAAAACCCTTTCTTTGATTTTTCAAACCCTAGCAAAAACACCAAAAATGTTATTCAAATAGAGCTCAAAGACTTCTTTTGATTTCAGTAAAAACACCAGAGAGTATGGAAAAATTCGTACCAAAAATCTTAGAGAAAAACTCTTGCCAAAGGGGTATTTATAGGCAAATCTGGAAACTAGCCGTTGGCAGCAGATTTTGCCAAAATAACCCTGCCGGTCGACCGGCCGGTCGACCGTCCAACGGTCAAATTCTGACCGTTGCCAGCTACCGGTCGACCGCCCCGGTCGACCCAAACAAACAGAGAGCTCTGCTCTCAGACCCGGTCGACCCAGAAAGTCGACCGTCCAGTGTCTGCCAAACGTGCACAGATCTGTGCACGTCGGTCGACCGACCCGGTCGACCGACTTCGTGCCAAGTCGACTTGGTTAGAAGGCAAGTCGACTGGTTGAAGCCTGGAACAGAAAACTGGATCAGAAAATCAGTTTAAAAATATTTTAAAAAATCTTTTAACACTCCTAAAAATCACCAAAAATAGTTTTATCATTTTGCATTGATATATAAACATGGGGTAAAAGGTTTAGCTCAAATATCAATCAATATGAACTATTTTGTGTCTAATCATTTTTACCAAAAACCAAAACTTGTATTTTTCCAAACTTGGATTTTCCAAATAAACTTTGTCCAAAACTTATCCAAATACAAAAACATGAAACACATGAATATCATGTTTAAATGTTATGTTTAAATATCATGTTTTTGTCTTTAATTCCAAAAATAAGTTTTGTTAAAACACAAAACCTAAAACACATGAATAGGTATATCAAAGTAAGTTTGTCTAAGTCTTTGAAGCATGCATGTATATAGAACAAATCTAATATACAATAAACCATGTAAACTTGTTTTGATATAATTTCTATTCATGAAACCAAGATCGGTTAAACCATAAATCCAAAACCAATATTCAAAACATGAAACGTGTGTGTGTTGTGAACTTGAGCATTATCATACTATTCTAATCTTTACAATTCGGATCTAAACACAAACTAAACTAGGGATACCTAAGTCTTCTTGTAGAGCGCAATCTCCAAGCCTGACTCGATCCAAAACTCTTTGATCCACCGAGCAAGTGCTATATATGATCTTTGACGCTCGGGCTCTTGAATCAACTTGTGAAAGCTTCCAAAACATCTTGTTGAAGCTAATCACCAACTAATAACTTGATTAATGATCTGAAACTAAAATCACAAGATTATTAGTACATATAACTACATGAGTTAGTCATCATCAAAACTAGAGTGGAAAGCCTTTGGGCCAACAACCGATACCTCCGGTGCAGTTATTGTCGTAATGGCCTCCACTGCGACAGGGGTAACAGCAAACTTTGTAACATCGGGTTCCTCGATCGAGGTTTGAGCTGTACTCCCTTCTGCGTCAATGCTTGCAGCAGGATTCTCTAATTGAGCTCCTCCAATGCTCTCTGCAAACCACCAAAACATCAGCCATAACAATAAAAAGGAGAATATTCAATGCGTCAGTATTCTCTTACCAAGTTGAGGGTCTGAAGGTGGCAAGTCCTCGGATAGGTCGTGTGGGGTTGAGGCCTCCCCGACCTCGACGGTCGCACTTTCTTGAGGCATCCCGGTAATAGGAGCCTCAAGGCCCACCTGCTGGGCCAACTCTTGGATCATCTCCTCAATGTGAGAAGAATTCGTGGCTTCACTGTCGACATCCAGCCCTATAACAGAAAATCAAAAGGAAATGTCAGAACCTTTCCCTAACTTGATGAAGAGCCGGTCCAAGAAGACAAGGAGAGTACCTTCAGTAGCAGTAATTATTGCTATCGGCGAAGCCGTCACAGGGTCGCATCCCTGTATCTCTTCCTCTGAAATATGTGAGAATTTGCTCGTATCAGGAAGAGCGGGTTCATCGTCGAAATCAACTTCTTCGCCGGAATAATACCCATGTTCTGCGGATGATGAAGATGACAGTTCAACGCAAGCGGGCTCAGCAATCGAGACTTTACTACTGAGCACTCCCGTAGTAGGGCTGGGATCAACAACTCGTGAAGTGGGTATTAATACACTGGGAGACCCAGGCTGTTGCATCTCAGCCCTCCTCTCATAAACCGAAGAAGGCTCAAGCTGAGTTGAAACCCCTAGGATTTCAACATCATCCCTCCCGACCAAGTCAACTTCAGGTCGCTCAGCCTCTTCAGCCATGTGGGTCTCACCTGTAAATTCCCCTTCTTCCAGGATCATGGGGCCCCTGCTGCGTAGGCCACGGGGACGAAGAGGGGGGATCTCCCCTTCCTCTTCCTCCCTTTGATCCTCAATACCAGAAGGGACTACCTCGGACAATGAAACTTCAGCCTCCGATTCTCTTCTGGCTTTCTTCGGGATAGGCTCACCCTTGGAAGTAGAGCCATGAGAACGTTTAGACACAGCCTGCCGACCCTTTTTAATGGACTGCTCCTTGGGTGCTGCTGCTCTCGATCCCGCCCCTGTTTCCCCTCCTGCTTCTTTCTCGGCTGCCTGGTATTCCTCCATACCCCGCGCGCGTTTATTGGACTCCAATTTGTCCTTATAAGATGCCTTGATTCTCTTAATGCATGAGACATTTATTGAGAAACCAGGCATCTTGCTAGCCAGGGAGTACCAAGTACAGAAGTTAAGGCTAGTATAACAGTTGGGCGTCTTGCGAGGCAAACTGAAAATAGCTTTTGTCCCTCCAGCCATGCTATAATACCATGCCCTAGCACCTTCAAACAAATTCCCGCTGAACGAGAGATTGGCATTGAGGTTGCCGATATATAATTGATCATAGCCGAACTGTCGAGCAAAATGGCTCGGCATATAAGGCTCGATCGTACATGAGTTTCCTTGCCGAAAGAGTAGATACCCAGGCCGAATATTGATCAGCCACCAGAAGACGCCCGACGGCAGCCTTGTGAATTCATCTGGTCCCGCAAGGTCGGAAAATTTATCCCCGTAAGATGCATCAGTAATCTCGGGAAAGCAACGGTCTAGTTGGTAGTTCGAAGCAGTCATAATACATTTCCGAACGAAGAACATATAGTAGTTAGACCAGTTCGAATTCTCCAGCTTCTGCACAAAAGGGACAAACCCCTCAGACAGAGGCACCGCCGTCATCAGTGAAGGGCAGTGCATAACATACCAAGCCATCAAGTACGTATATGGAAGCTCGATCCTGGGGTTAGGGGTCTTTACTCTTGGCCTTCCCTCTGAATCAACTCTGGTCTACCCTTGGAGTCGACAACGGCCTCCACTTAGCATAGGCTTTTAACCAGAGCTCGTAATCCACTTTGAATTCTAGCCACCATTGCTGGAAGAAGGGCGATAGACTTTCCGTAGGCCAACAAAATCGCTGGATACACCACATCGGCGACAATTACTTCATGTGGCAGCATTGGCACCACACAACGCTTCAGCCATAGCATAAGGAAGCCCACCAATAGCGCTCGGTCAGAAATGGGGACTCGGGCCTGATGATGAAAACTTTCAAAAATCGTATCAGGTGTGAAAGTATCCTCATTTGACTCCGTGTTGAAGAGCTCGCAGAGGCATTGATCCTCTCAGCAATTTCTGCATCAGCGCTGGGAGCCAGGCTGGTCACTGGGCTGTCCTTCCCATTTATACCATTGAATAGGTAACTCGCCCAGGACATCTGCTTGACACCCCTGGTTCTCCAGGAGGTTATTTGGCCGCAGATGTGAAAGTGACACAACACTTCCCAGTATGTCTCGTATACTTGAGGGTTCTCCTTCTTCAAAAGATGCAATTCTTCAGAAGTCAGAACATACTCTTCATAAGGGGCATCTCCCATAACAAGCCCCGAGACTTCATACAGCTCATGAAGAGCGAGCCCCATCTCTCCGACCGGAGTAAAAAATGTGCCCGTTAAAGGATTATAGTGCTCCAGGATGCCATAGAAATTATGAGAGCTTTGCGGGAGGCCATACTGTACAGCCCTAACCGAGTGGTACAGCCCCACCTGTTCCAGCAAAGCTCCAAGCTCGACAAGGACAAATCCAACCATCCTGCCCCACCAGGATCTGTTTGAAGAATGAATCCACCCGAGCGAGCGAAAATCGACGGGAAAATCACCCCTAGCCTTCATGAACTGATTGATGAAGGTGGTGCCAAGCTGAGGGGTTTCCCCTCTCGGATATTCAGACCTAACCAATCCGGGGATTAAACCAAAGACCTCTTTCCCATGGCCGGCAGAGTATACTTCTTTGGCGCCTAGTCTACCAAGCGAAACACCAGAGACAAATCGGGAAAGATCCCAGTCCATTGCACGGTGAACAGACATATGCTAAAGATAAGATAGGGAAACATCCTCTCCATATTGGGAAGAAAGAACCTCCTATCCCCCATCTGACGGAGCCACTTATAATCTCCGTCGTGCAAAATCCTATCTTCCTCGTCAATGGCATCACCAAAGAAGAAGACAGGCTTCAGTAATGGAGTGTGAGAGTCCATCTCAAACAGTCCATCAGAGATGATCTCTCGGAGGGTCACCATACTGGCTTTAGAAATCCTCTCCTTTCGCTCCTTCGATTTACCAACAGTCACAGGAGCAGTTCTCTGAAGCACGAAGGTCAGATTACGATCAGCACCACCTACGTGCCCAAAGTGGCACTTTTTGGATAAAGGGTTGGAGGAGTATCGTACTGCAAAAAGAACAACACTTGATCAGAAATCCGAAAGAAAATAGCCAAGTGTTTGAAACTCAAATGCAGGAATGAATCCAGAAGCGGAGATCATCAAAATCTGCGTCCAGACTTAAAGAATGCGAGGCTAGCATGAAGCCCGCACTTCAAAATCCACGACTTAGAAAAATTTCTAAGTATCGGACTCAGACATGAGATTCATTAAAATTTGCGTCTGACCTTACAAGACGCAAGAATCGTAAGAAGTCTGCGTCTGAGCTCCCCACACTTAAAAATATTCTGGGCGTCGAGTCTGAAATGCAAGGCTCAATGAGGCCCTGCGTTCAACAAGCAGGTTTGGATTCAAGTTGATAAAGATGCAGAGGTCGTCAAACATGCGTCTTATCTATCAATTCGAGAGCCGCGCCTGAAGATCAAAAACGGGCATGAGCCCGCATCGGCGGTTCATATTCAAAAGAGGCTTAAGAGTTGAAAGGACCCTTTAAGCCCTTCAATGGCGGAAACCAAATCAGATGGTTTTACTACCTGAAATAGGGGCTTCCTGCGTAGAAGAACCGCCCATCGGAGTCTCAGGAGCAAGAGCCTTCGAGGACGAAGCAACATGCTTGGTTTTTGGTGCCATTGCAACCTGGAATCGGTGTCGAAGATGACGGAAATGGAAAAAGCTTTAAGCTTTTCTTAGCCCTTGATAAAAAGTTCAGCGAAGAAGAAGAAGAGTCTAATGATGACTCTTGAAAGACTGTTGTCTTTTATAGGCACAGTGATCTGCAGAGATACGCGGCGCGTGTCTCGAGGCCTAATCCCCGTCCGACGCGTGGCATGCATATTAAATGCAGCGCAAAGTTCGCGCGCCAAAGGAGGGATGTCCCTTCAACTCTGCCGGACACGTGGCAACGCGCCCATAACGCGGATTCACGTTTAACAGAAAACCGCGTTCCTCCAAAGGTTGCGTCTTTTCAGCAAGGCCAAAGTTGCGCCTAGTTCACAGAGTGAGAACTGCGTCTTCATCTCAAAAAACCGCGTCCCTCTAAGAGTCGCGTTTCTTCAGCAAACTAATAGGTGCGTCCCCACTACAAGCGAGGACTGCGTCTTTAAAGCAACATGACTCCTACGTCTACAGGACTTGCATTCAGTCCTTGCTTCTGCAATTCAGTTCAACAGTACATTGGCACCAGCAGATGACTATTCACCCCTGCTTCAAAGTACACCAGCAGCAAGCTCAGAGCACTGAGGAGGTCTAGAGTGTGTATCTAGACACTCGCCACGATCATTTCTGACGGCTTAAAAGGGTTTCACAGTACACTCACGAAGACCATATTCCAGACAGGATAAGGCTCAGAGCATCTCAAATGATTGCCAGTCCAATCATGAGAAGTATGAATTAAACCAGAGTCCAAAGTATTTCGAAATCCGTCCCCGTCAACCGCGGAATATCGAAAACTTTGGAGGGGGTTCTGTAGGCTGCCTAAAAATCAATGAAAACAAGTCATCAGAAAGCGGAGTCCAAACTCCAGACGCAGGGCTAATCTTAGCACCACTACAGCATCAAGACGCGAGAGTTAAAACCTGCGTCTCTGCGTCACTACAGCACCAAGGCGCGAGGGTCGAAACCCATGTTTACTGCAGCATCAAGGCGCGAGGGTCGAAACCCGCGTTTACTGCAGCATCAAGACGCGAGGGTCGAAACCCGCGTCTCAGCACCACTGCGGCATCAAGGCGCGAGGGTCGAAACCCGCGTCTCAGCACCACTGCGGCATCAAGGCGCGAGGGTCGAAACTCGCGTCTCAGCACCACTGCGGCATCAAGGCGCGAGGGTCAAAATTCGCGTCTCAGCACCACTGCAGCATCAAGACGCGAGGGTCAAAACCCGCGTCTCAGTATTACCTCAGCGACAAGGTGCAAGGTTAAAAACCGCATCTCGGTTATAACTGCCCTCGTTATTGGGTCAATCACTGCCACATAATGAGGAAGTTAACCCCTATTACGGAGTATTTTTAGGGGGCACGTTCACCCCTGAAACCTCTATAAATAGCCCCGTTTGCTATGGAGAAAGGGTCGGTTGGTCAGATAATTCTTGGAGAAGAATTTCACTTGTGAGCTCTAGAAGTCCCGAGACTTTCACCGAAAAGAAAGAGAGTTCAACTCTTCAAGCAACTTGCTGCGTACAAGTTAATCTTTGCTTATAATCTCTTTGAGATTCCTAATCGACAGGAGCTGTGTTACTCCGTCTGCCATCCAAAGAGAAGATTCCCAAGAGGTCTTGACGTTCACCCGGTCAACGGAAAACAAGATTCACTTTCCACCGCCACATCAAGAACTCAGCATTAAACCAAGGGGAGATCTAATTATTCTCCCCTCTTTTGTAATCGGATTATTGATCCGTTATAATTTTCTTTACAACCAAATAAAGAATTTACACGCCCTTCAATTTTCTGATAAACAATGGGTATTATTTATTATTTGCTAAACTCTAGTCAATTATTTTTCTTATTCTATGTCTGGATTACCTTAATAGTTTAATGTTAAATTTTAATTTTTCTTATTCTATGATTGGATTGCCTTGGTTTAATATTAAATTTCGATTAAGTATTGATACAAATAGGAGTTTTTACTATCTTATATGTTTTGCTTGATGCTTGTGCAACTCCAAAGTGATTTTTTAATTTGAAGTGAAGGAATATTCTTTCAAAGGTTAGTAAGTTAGTGTTACATTAGATGATTAGTAGGCTTTGGTTTTTCTCATATTTTCTAAAAACAAATATCTTTTCTTTTTAGTTCCAGTTCAAAATCCTAATTTCAAAACCCTAGTTTTCTAAAACCATCTAACTCTTAAATAAAAACAAAATAATTTTTTCTTATTTTTTATTTAGTTTTTTAAGTGGAGAAGAAGATTACTTTAAGGATCATACCGAAAAGCTTGCATTGCATTCCTCCTTGTGGATCACGACCCATGTAGCCATTACTACTATGGTTAAATTGTGAGAAGCCAGAGACACACACCTACTTTCAGAAAACATCTTTCTAAATTCTCTGTTTTCCATAATCAATAAGGAAATAGAAGGTAATATTTAAGAAATGTAGATGCCTTTTCTCTACAGCTAGATCAAATGGTTAAGTTCTTATATTTGACAGAAAGTAAAATAACTTGCTAAAGTTAATTGAAGCAATATTCCTAAGACTACTACTTATAGGTTTATTGTTCAATTTAGTTTTAGACATAATGGTAAAAGTTATCTTCAATCCTAGTTACGCCTTATATTTTATTTTATAGATCTGATTTGCAATCAACATTGATCTAAAGATAAAGCTTTATAAATGGGGAACCTATCTCCAAGGTTTCAATTGAGCTTTCTTTTACTATTAGTTCAGTTAGAAGAATAGTGAATTTTGAATCATCTGAATATCTGCATAGACATATTGTGAAGCACAAAGTTTAATCAACCTGCTGAATTGTTGAATTTACATGATTGTGAAGCACAAAGTTTAATCAACTTGTTGGTAAGATCACTTAATTTTTGCTTTATCTTAACCTGCATTCAGAATTTTCTTTGAGGCCAATCCCGTGCCTACTTAACATCATGTGTGATGCCGTGTTAAAGTGGGTACAAGTTAATTCATAAAGTTTCCTTTGTTATTACTCTTTAAGTTTTCGTACACAATTTTTTGGCCACAGATTGTGTTTAACTGGTTGTGGTGCACAATGCTTATTCCTTTACTATTCTTTCACCCAATTTTTCCCTTCATATTATATTGCATGGATTGTAGTTTTTGTGATGATTGAATTTCATAAATATTCACCCGTGCAATCCTTTCTCATATTTTTTGTGAATCAGGTTAGAAAACTTTTGCTGATGATTCTGGAAACTCAGAATATGCAGGTATGGAAAAAGAGCTTGAAGAGCTGAGAGTTTATCTTAATCTTTTAGTTGGATATAGTAGTAATATAGTCGTGACTGTATAACATTCATATGTTTGTTAATTTTGTCAAATATAATTTATATTATGTTGAAATTTCATACTTAACATGAAGCTAGATAAAAGAGAAGTTAGGATCATGATAATGAATGATAATTTTTTTTGCTACATGCCCATGAGAAGTTCAGTATGCAGTAGTGCCTTTCCCTTTTGTTCTTATTTTTTAGAGGTATCAGATTAGGCCAGCAAAGCTGTATGAGTTGGCTCATGATGGAAGTTGGTGTCTGGTGGAGATTTTACTTTTCTTGTTCCTTGGAAGGTTAGAAAGGTTTTTTTATCCAAATAAGAAAGAAAAGAAAGAGTACAAAAAACTTTTATTTGCAGTTTTTTTTCCCTATATGGGGAATTATGATATCAAAGAGAGCAATATGTGACAAATTATGGCTTTATAGAGATGCCCATCACTATTTATCTTGGTTCCTTTGCAGGTTTTATATGTAACGTGATGGTCCACGCGCTAATTCTAAATTTTGAAATTCAAATTTTAGTCTGAGCATTTTTAATGATGAGACTTACTTATAATTTTGAAACTGATATTTATGTGATGTTTGAGAATGCTAGTCTTTTCAGATGTTCGCGCTCTTTCGCCGCCGTGAAGCTTGACCAGTCTGTTTTACCGCTTCAGGGTATACTGGATGGTATACTATTTATTTTTAAAAATTGCCCTTATTTTTGGTTCCATTTTGTTCTTACCTCCTCTCTCATATATCTTTCAACTAGAGTGGTTGTTCTATTGTTCGCAGATCTTGGGCATTTTGTTCTTGTTCCTTGCTTCTTCTCTCGCGGCTGTGTTTGCTGGTGCTTGGCTGCTGCTTCTTCCCTCGCTTGCCTGTCAGGACTGAAGGTATGAGTGAGTTTGGGCTATTTTGTTGTTCTCTCTCTTTTATTTCTGCAGGTATGAGGGAGTTTGTTGTGTTATGCTGTTCTTCCTCTTAGACTGATGAATTTTGGGGGGCTAATTTGAGTTTTCTGTGTTTCAAGTTTGAATTGTTTGCTGAACTTAGGTTCTGTTTGCTTTCTGAAAAAGAAAAAACTTGAATTTCTGTTCCTCCCTTACGAAACCTCAAATATTGTTATGCTTCTTGGGGACCGTAGGTGTTTCTACCGCCCGTTAAGGAAATTGTTGAGAAAGCATGTGGTGAGTGAGGAGAGTTTGGTTTGGGGGACGGGGAAGTTTGTGCTGGCTCTGGGTTCAAAAGCTAGCCCCCCACCCCTCTCCCTTTTGTTCTTTTTCAAAGGTAATAACGAAGGATAGCAATTTGTCTTTGTTTCTAGAAGTGATTTAGTTGTTTTGGGTGTGAAGGTTGAATTGCCTGAGGCACTGAGCTTTGCTTTATTTTCTGAAAGGAATAGGTCTGTGCTTTTATCCCAATTTTTTTTAGATGTCTGAGTTTAGCCATGTCTCCTGCGAACACAAACTGTTTTTTGAAGTGGTGATGACAGGGGGGAGAATGTGTGAAAAAGGTTGTTGTGCGCCGATGACAACAACCAATAGAGAATCCCACAAATCTCCAAGCACAAAGAACACCCAACAAACACAAGAAGAACACACAAATCGTAAACACACGATCTAACGAGGTTCGGCCTCAATGCCTACGTCCTCGGGGCAATCAAATGGAGAGATTAATTACTAGGAAGATTCTTACAATAGCTATTAGCCTCTTTGAATGCAAGAGAGCTTTTGCTAATCCCTTTTCGCGGCCCCTTGAACCCTAGAAAACAACATTAGGCTTAAATACCCAGATTTGCGGAGCAGCAGATTTTCGCCCAAACCGACTGTCGGTCGACCGGCTGGTCGACCGACCTCCTCTCCGGTCGACCAGTCGGTCGACCCAAAACAACAGAGAGTTTGGTTCCTGCAGTCAGGGTA